>ML102766.1:0-57864 GCA_003697995.1 Taxidea taxus jeffersonii | reverse complement strand
TATTATATATAATATATATTATTATAATATATATTATTATATTATTATTGTATTAATATTATTGTACCTCTATCACAATATAGAATCTTTCTCATCCCTTGATCTTCTCTATATATTCTCCAAAAATGATATTATATATTATATATTATATTGATATTATTATTATTAATTATTATTATTATTATAACGAACACAACAACCACAGTTTTAGTTACCTCAGATATTAAGTGTGTGATATTTTGCTTTTTCCCTCATTTATTATTTTAGTCACTACTCAAGATGGATAATCCAGTGAGTACTAGAGTACCTGGCTTTTCAAAGCTCATAAACAAATCCAATTCTTGCAAAGGCTGAGTTTTAGTTTTTCTTACATTTGGTTTTTCTGCTGTGTTTTACATTAATGACCACTCCATTCTGTATGAAATTCTTTCTTTTCATTTTTTTTTTTCAGACACTGTCCGCTTTCAGGCCTCCATCTTGAGCACAGTTGTCCAAATTCCCTAAGGTGTCTTCTCTCGTTCTGCTGGGATGTAGTGAAGTACAGTGTGGTGTTTCTGAGCATGTGCTCTGGAGCCAGACCTCCTGGGTGTGAATCCTGACTCTGTACTTACTAGCTGTCTGGCCTTGGGCTGGTTACCAAACCTCCCCTTAATAAGTGTTCGTGGCATAGAATATACATTAAGATTGAAAAGTATAATTTTGATTTCTAGTATAAACAAGAATCTAGATATTTACCAAATCTATACAAAATTCTCAGACACACGTAATTTAAGCTTATAAAGCACATGCATAATGCAAATCTTTTTTGGGTAAGACATAAAGAAAGGGCGTTTGTGTATTTGTAAATGAGCGAGTCTAGAGAGCTCTCTATGCTGTGGTTCAGGGTAGATCCTGGGTTTTTCACCGGTTCCTTGTGAGGTCGCAAGGACCAGGTTCTCTCTGTCTACTTGGCTGCCCGCACTCAGATTCCATTCTCGGTGGTTTCCCTATTGTGGCAAATTTACCACCAGTGGCAATCTGGGCTGTCTGCCTAGTCATGCGGCTTAGGGCAGGGGGAGTATCAGTGGGGTAAGGAGAGGTCAAGAGTAAGGAGAGGAGATCCTGAATTTGTGACAGAGACTCCTTTCCTGGAACCTGCAACAAGTCTCTCCTGCTCTCTCATTAGTCTATATTGCCTTAGTCCTCCCCATCTCTAAGAAGCAGAAAAATTAGCATGATTGGTTAGCCTAATCAGCCTGAAGAAGAGGAAAATTACCACTATAGTGCCAAACTTCTTCATGTATAATGGTAAAACCTTTTGAGGACTTGAGAGTATTTAGTTAAATAAAATATATTTTGTTATTATAAAAATTACTTCACAATCACATGACTCAATTTATGTATTGGAAACTTCTTGGCAGCTTTGCATGGGCTATTTTCATTTAAATTATCATTTTTATGTGGCCTATGATTGGATGATTTTAATTTCTGGACTACAAGGGAGATGCGGGAAAAAAAAGATCAATTACTTTCTGTGTGCAACTAATAAAACTGGAGGCCAACTGAAAAAAAAAAACAAAGGCTATACTAGAGATTACTGTCTGAATACCAATTCTGTTATGGAAAAAAATATACTGTGAGTAACTAGTAAACATTTCCATTTTTACATCTGGCTCAACCAGAAAAAGTATTTCCTGCAATAATTCAAAGTAGAAGGCATGTAAAATTAGAATAGAGTGCAAATCCAATTGATTCTATTGCGGTATCTTCAAATCCATATCACACACACACACACACACACACACAAAGTATGACTTAGTTGCCTATGAATTAATACTGGAAAATGAAATGTAGATGTCACTTCTCAGACTGACTTTTAGAAAAACAGCTGTATTATAAAGCTCTAGAAATACTTTGTAGGCCTCTAAACCCCTCCAAGATGATGGTTTCATGTTTCAAGCATAACTTGGATTTGTAAATTAATTTTACAGGCTAATTAGGGTGTCTACAGTTTTTACAGGATTATTAATGAATGTGAGAAATGCAGCAGGCAGAACATATTTAATTTTAGTAATCTGAGATAGAATCTTAAAATTAAGTTGTGTTGAATATTCTGGTGCCACCAGAAAAGAAAATTGATAGAAGAACTATAAATGAGGAGTAATGATGAATAATGCTATTTTATTTTGAAAAAATATCCAACCAAGTCATGAAGGGATTGATGTTAGGTATAGTCATGTTTAATATCTACATTAATCACCTGGAAATGGGAGTAAACAATATGTTAATGAAATTTGCAGATGATACTTAAATTGAAGGGTGCCGTTAGCATGCATAATGACAACATGGATAAGTGATTTTGAAAGAGGATTTGTGAGCAAAAATGACCTTTTACTTTGAAAAACCAGGTGAATGAAATGGCATGATTTTTTTAAGAAAGTCATCCTATGAAAGGAAATGTAAGGCATAGAAAACATAGAGAAAGAATTTAGCATCCAGTTATAAAAAATTTGACTTTGGTAATAATGTAATGGAGGCAAAAGCTAATATAATATTTGAGGACTAGCAATGTTAATTGTTTTCTTTACAATGGGAGGAAAACACTGTTTCTCTTCATATTTCTGATGACACCAATATTTAAATATTGAAAACAATCTGGTATTTATCAATACACCCAAAAATAAGAAAGCAGAATTAAATATATCTGAAATGAGATGGGGAGTAAAAAAAAAAATAAGGAGTTAGCCTGGTGAACTTCTAAGAAAAGACTGAAATAATTAATCTTATATAAACCCAAGAAAACTAAGTACAAGGGACAGTATGTAACAACTTTCTTCACTAAAAAATAGGACAGTAAAACTCCATTCGTTCAAAGTGCTAGGCATAAAACAAAAACCAAACAAAACAGAAAACAAAAACGAAGCACTAGGCATTCCTTCGAATACTCCAGATTATCTAGTATTTCATGAAAACAACTATGATATATTTCTGACAGAATGGTAAAAAGCAGCTGTAACACATTATACAGCTATTTACCATGTAATCATTTGATGTGTTCCAGGGGCTATGTGGCAAAAGGAGGATAATGCAATAAGAATCAGTTATAATACCAGTAACCGCTGAACAGTTGGATAAACAGTTGTCCAAAAGCAGTCTGGACAGTGCTACCTTGGCCGTGAGAGCAGGTGACCTTTTTCTCACCAACTTTTACATGTGACTATAAAACCAGTGCCACTGAGATTTTCCCTCTGACAAAAGCTCAAAGAAAAGCATTTTATTTTTCTACTCCTTCAGTCTTCTAAAAACTTATATGCTTTTTACTCAACAGTTGTTTTCTTAGATAATATCTTACACATGTATTCCTTTTTTGGTACGCTTTTCTTTTGTTTTAATCCTGGGAAATACAGAGGCACCTGGGTGGCTCAGTGGGTTAAAGCCTCTGTCTTCACCTCAGGTCATGATCCCAGGGTCCTGGGATGCAGCCCCGTGTTGGGCTCCCTGCTCAACAGGAAGTCTACTTCTCCTTCTCTCTCTGCCCCTCCCCCTGCTCGTGCTCTCTCTCTCTCTCAAATAAATAAATAAAAATTTTTTAAAAAATTTAACAACAACCAAAAAAATGGGTTCTCATGCAATTTGGGGACATTGGTGTTTTGACATTTATGTCTGAATCAAAAGTAGGGTGATAGTAAAGACAACAGTTCAAACACATAATTAAAGGGACATTCTTGCAACATTTGTTCTTTATCATCCACCTCTGCACACTGGTTGATTTGTTCAGTGAGCTACAGTAGATAGAGGGGAACCCATCATAACTCCAGTAAAAGAGAATAGTCTTCCCAATCACAAAATGCTGTATGCCTGTGTTGTGCAGCAGTTTTAACATGTCTTAAAGTATTTAGGAGGAAGAAAAGACAACACACTATTAAAAAGCAGTTTAGGAGGCTCTAGGAAACGGCTTGAGTTAGTTATCAGACCACCTTTAGTGTCTTGTGCCTTCAGGGCTATACAGGACTTTTGTGATTTGTGTCTTCCAAATCTTTCATGTCATCTCCTGCCACTCTCTCCCAATACATGCACACACACACACGTGTATACATGCACAGACCATAAGTTACCCAAACACAAAAACCTGATATTCCCCAAACATGTTATACACATGTTGTCCCCTCTGATTAGAATGCTTTTCTTCCCTTTATCTGCCTAGAACATGCCAGCTGATCCTTCAAGATGCAGTTCAAATGCCAACCAACTTGGCAAGCCTCGCAGGAGCTTCCCTTACCCACCTTCCCTGCTCACTTAGGCAGAGTGGGTCTTTATGTGTGTGCGTGTGTCCCCACAATACTTTCATAACAACCACCACAACGGCAAGCATCACTTATTAGGACCTAATATGCTCCAGGCACCGTGGCAGGTATTTTCAGTGTCTTATTCTCTTTACGGTAACACCTGAAAGTAGATATCATTCTCTCAACAATTAACTTGAGACTCAGAAAAATTGAGGAATGTGTCCAAAGCTGTACAACAGCTAAGAGAGCCCCATTTAAGCCACTCACTCCAAATCTGCGCTTTTCCATAATCAGCTTGCCTCTTCTGCGGGTCTTACTTCTTGGCCTTATAATTAAATTTGGTAATTTTTTTGTTTGTATGAAGGCAGTAAGTCATTATCTTTCAAGACCAGGCTGTGGAGCCAGAGTATTTGCTTTTAAATCCTGCTTCTGACTCTTATTAGTTGAGTGACCTTGACTGATTTATTTAGCCCCTCTGTGCCTCAGTTTCTTTATCTGTAAAATGAGGATAAGACAGTTCCTGCCTCATAGGATGGCTTTGAAGATTAAATGAGTTAGGACTTACAATAAGTGTAGTAGCACCTGTTCTGTTATAAATACTTCATACCTCATTATAGTACTCCCTACCTGTTAGCTATGATTATTGGCTTCTGTATCTCTCTTTCATAGAGGCTATGAACTCCTCAGAGGTAAAATAATATCTCATTTATCTTTTCAGATCCTCCATTTAACCACAGTGTCTTGCAAATACCAGGAACTTGCAGTGTAGAGTTACAAAAGTAGATTTACGCCAACAGTGAGTAATTGTGTTGGGGGAGGGTTCAGAGGAGCAGGGAGGAGAGAGTCATGTGCATGATATCAATATATGGTTGCTATGAGTCACTTTTTCCTGACAGGGGGAAAAAAAAAGAAAGAACCTGTCAGCTGCAGTAGACTCCAGCGTTCCATAATTGCACTCTTCCAGCTGGGAAGCTACGATATATGCTGCAGAACCAATTCCCTCTTGCAAAAGGTACTGAACAGATAGTGAAAATCTCTCAAGAGCTAAGAAGGCATGCCAAGGTGTCAGGAGCTGCTCACCAGCAGCTGCTACTGATCCCCTGCCCCCTTTGCCCAGAGCTGCCAATACTGCTTCTTCACGCTGTGCCTAGACCAGCAATCCAGAATTGGCGCCTGCTACATGCAACGGTAAAGAATCCCAGAGGAGGAATATGCTTCAGTGATTAAGGTCGATGGACTCTGTACGATGCTCTGCTCTCCTGCTTGTTGTCCTGACCCTTTCTACTTTGATATATTCCCTGATTTCTGCCCACTTGTCCAGGATTTCAAACTGTCCTCCTCCTCAATCCCTCCAAAATGCCTTATATTCTTAGTGCCTTGTGCCCTGTTATCTGTCCCCTTGCCTCGTGAC
Source organism: Taxidea taxus jeffersonii (assembly GCA_003697995.1). Classification (NCBI taxonomy): domain Eukaryota; kingdom Metazoa; phylum Chordata; class Mammalia; order Carnivora; family Mustelidae; genus Taxidea; species Taxidea taxus. The sequence continues at coordinate 52,188 of ML102766.1, read as the reverse complement.
TGACTTCTGATCACACTGACACAGGATATTTATCCTTGCCGTGTTTCATGCTTGATGGCACTTTCTAATCCTCATCCTGTGCCCAGCGCAGCAACACTGATGACCTCCCTAGCTCTAAGGAAGCAAATTTGCATCCATTCCCAAGTAATGGACACTTCAAACAAAAAACATTCTTATGAAAGAAGCTGTATAGAATAATAAATAGACAACAGTTAAGGACCTGGGAATCAGAGTCAGACAGATGTGATCCAGAGTCCTAGTCTGTTATACCCTTCTCTACAACCTTGAGCAAATTACTTAATGCTACCTCACTTTCCTCATCTGTATAATGAGGCACATAATGACCCTTATCATGCAGAATTGTTAAATCCAAATATCTAATTAATGTTTACAGTAAGTTATAACTAAAATTTTATTATTAAAAATAGATTCCCAAATTATTGGCTCAGAGAGAACTGTGGCTGAACATATGGCTCAAAAACTTAAAAGTCATCATTATTATGCAAGTACTTTAGACCTAGAAATGATCTTAAATATTGCCACCTTCCTTAAGAGATGAGGATGTTATGAACCAGACAGCAAAATTCATAGCTCTGTCACTAACTAACTAAAGGAAAAGTCCCCATCCTATATCCCAAATGAAGATTTTTTTTATTATTAAAGATTTTTATTTATTTATTTGACAGACAGAGATCACAAGTAGGCAGAGAGGCAGGCAGAGAGAGAGGAGGAAGCAGGCTCCCTGCTGAGCAGAGAGCCCGATGTGGGGCTCGATCCCAGGACCCTGGGATCATGACCTGAGCTGAGGGCAGAGGCTTCAACCCACTGAGCCACCCAGATGCCCCCCAAATGAAGATTTTTAACCTGGATTTCATCACTGCAATTTTGAGTGTCTTCATTCAGTGTATTCACATCTTCATCCATCCATCCACCCAGCCATCCCTCCATTCTTTTAGGAAATATCTACTACAGAGCCTCTGATACAATGTCAATGATGTGTGTCAATCTCCATTCTGAATCCTGGGAATTCATGATCATAATCCCTACCTTCATGTGCTCTTATTCTTCCTCCTTTACTGCTTTTATATCACTCTACACTTCTGTTTTTACCACTAGAAACTACATTATGGCATTTCTGCATATCAGAAGTAATCCTTTTAGAAAGACATAAGCAGCAGCAAATTTCAAAGAAAGTTCCCAGTTATAGAATTGGATCTCATAGGTAAACCATTTGCATCAAAACATCATTTAGAAGGCTTTAGGTAAACATTTCTTCGTGCAAACATAGTGAACTGTCTTTTCATCTGTTTGTCGTATCTTGCCTTTGGTTGCCTTTCTCTCCCCTTATTACAGCTAGGTACACACCAGAACCTTCAACAAATGTAGAAACCTGAAAATTTTGTGTGTGTTTTAATGGACTGCAATCCAGGCAACAGCAGTGGCTGAGTTTTGTACCATTTTTGGACCCTTAGCACTTGGTAGATGCTCAGTAAATGTATTGGTAATTACAATAAAGATTCAATGAATAGTTAGAAGATCTTCTGCAAAATGGTTAATTAATGACTATTGTTAGCAGCTGAAACTGTCAGCCTTTTGAGTTTAATTTTTGCCTTTGTCTAAGATAAGTGTGCTTTGGGATTAGTTAGCAGGTAGGGTAAGTTAACTGTCTGACTGGCAACTGATAGTAATCAATGCAATTAAAGAGGAGTTGTCCCTTTCAGCATTTAAACCTCAAAGTGTCCCATTTATGACAATGCTATGTTCACTGAGAAAGCTTTTTGACATCTTAAGGACTCTAGCTATTTGGAAGCTGAAAATATTCAAGGTAAAAAGGATAGGAATCTAGGTGGAAATTTTAGCTATGTGGAAGCCATTCACAAGGGAATTGTTGAAGTGTTGGAAAGACACAATCTGTCTGAATCACTCCCAAGCAGTCTTGTTTGATATAGCATTGGGTGACTAGAAGGTTTCCCCTTTTGTCACAGGATAGAATTCATTTATGTACGCCTTTGTTTGTCAAACAAACAACTCACAGGTGTTCTTGGTCTGGCAAAGAAGAACCAGTTTGTGAATCAGATGCTCCTCTTAAACCCCAGTAGAATATTCAGGCACCTGGCTTTCTTCCCCTCTCATACTTTTCCAGCTTCCTCTCCCCAGTAAATTCACCCCATTGTCCAAGCCAAGAATTTTGGCATTATCCTCAATTCTTTCTTATACTCCACGTCCACTACCTCATCAGGTCCTGTTGTCCCTATCTTCAAACTGTATGCAGAAGCAGACAATTCATCGCCACCACTACCACCTTAGCCCATTAATCTGTGTTAATTCTAGCTTCCTAACCAATTTCCCTGTTCAGTTCTTGCCTTCTTTAATCTTTTCCCTGTTCAGTTCTTGCCTTCTTTAATCTATTTTCAACAAAGGAGCTGGAGTGGTTCTGTTAAGAAGGAGTTCATTCATTTCATTCATGAGCTACAAATCCATTATTGTTTCTCATCTCCCTCGGAGTAAGTCTAATTACTTACAATAGCCAGTGGGTCCCTACATGACCTGGCCCACATTACTGCTGTGACCTCGCTTTCTATCCCTTGTTCATTCTGTTGCTATTCCTTCAATACTTAGCAGGCACACTACTGCTTTAGAAACTTTGCACCTACTATACCTTCTACCTGGAGTCCTCTCTCCTCAATATCTTTATGGCTTACTGTCTGATTTCCTCTGAGTCTTTACTCAAAGATTATCTTTTTGGTGTGACCTTCTCTGGTATTCCCATATGAACTTGTAATCTATGACATGTAATTTCTATCTCCCTTCTTATGCTTTTTTCTTCTTCTTTGCATGTACCATATCTAATATACTATGTATTCGGCTGATTATTAATGTCTGCCCCCCAATGAAAATGTAAAGAGCTATGAGGGTAAAATATTTGTTTTGTTCACTGCTAATACCCAAGAATGTACCTAAAGCATAGAAGATACTTTACATATTTGTTCAAAAACTGAATGAACAACTTTATAGGCAGGGTCTGGTAGATTAATTACATTGATATCCCACCCACTGATATCCCTTCTGGTATCCCTTTTGTGGAAGGTTCTGGTTTCCAAAGATGGTTGCAACAATATGTCCTCTATCATGTGTTGTTCCATGATGTAATCTTACCACTCTTTCATCAAGAGATAGACTGTTTCAACTAGTAGGATCAAGATAAAGCCAAGGATTGATGATCAACCCCTTTATTAAGACTTCAGAAATATTAACAGACACACTTCATAGACCTTTCCAACAGAAATAAATTTTTCCAAGGACTTAAGTGCATGCCTACCAGAAGGTTTCTATGAAAAATTAGGGTTCCAGAGTAGCCTGACAGGGACCTCTTTAGCTGAAAGATTTTCAGAATTAGAACTGGAGAAACTGTTTTAGGAGCTGTAGTCAAGGGATTACACTTAAGGACCCTTATCTACAATGGGACCTGATTTAGATAATGAGGAACTGGATTTCAAGCTAATGCCATAATGCAGGTTTATCTGTGGTCAACAAATCATTCCCAGTCTTCTCATACCTATGCTTCTAAGCTCATGGTACTGTCCAGAGAGCACACAGGAGGAACTATTTCTTCTATATCATCCATGAATGGATAAAGTAACTCTTATTCCCTTACTCTGCTATTCTACTCCTTGCATCAATTCCAATGAACATTGGGGGACTTTATAACAACCCACTTCCTCTATAGGATCAGACTTAACACATATAATGACATAAAGTGCTATACAAACAAACAGTGTTATTATGCTCCTGAGCCTAGAATTAGAAAGAAGGAATAACTTTTAAAGTGCAGCTAAAGGATTCAATTTTTTTTCAAAGCCAAATTGGAATATGGAAAAAGATTTTTAAAATTTCTAAATTTAGGTGCAATGGTTTTCATGTGTTTGGAGTCTGGCAAACCAGCTTCTTCTCTGTCCTACTTTAAAAGGTTGCATACAAGAGGAAAAAGGAAGTTTTGTTTAGTTGTAGAGGAACACTTTATGTCTCCCCCCAAAATAATAATGCATGTATGTTCATATCATCCAAATGTCAGGAGGAAGAATTAAATGTGTTATTTTAAGAGAATCTATTTTTAAATTAAGATATATTGATTGTTCTCCTTGAAAAACTAAACATGCAATTTTAAAATATAGAAATAATTTGTATTTTTCTAATACAGGAAGGTGTGTTTTATGGAACACAAACTTTCTGTCCTTGGAGTAAGAATGATATAATGGGGAAAATTAAGTTTGTGACATAATGAAAGTAAGAATAATGCAAATAATGCACTAAGAATTTGGAGTGGGTATTTTATATCTCTTCAAAATGATGATATTTTAATGATGACTTTATAAGAATAAAAGTAACCGGTGATCAATAACTTACCTTTGTTGTTGCTACACATACTATGGCTGGTTAAGCCCATAGTCAACTAACTTTCAACCCATCACTGGACATAGAAATGACGTTAGTTTATGGGTGACTGTGTGTTTTCTCATTATTTTTTTCTGAGTCAATGCCTTCTGGAGGAGAGGGTTAGATTTCATTCTAGAGGAAACTGTGGTTTCCTCTAGAATGATCAGAAGGATATTTGGCCTGGAACACAGAATAGATAATTGTTACAGATACTTGTTTCAGTCATGAAAGTATATGAACTTGCCCTCAGAACAGCAGAATATGAGAAGACAAGGGGTGACTGTAAGGCACTGCAGTGTTGAAAGGCGGTGGGAGAATGACAAAGGAAGTGACTGGAATATAATAAGGAAGTAAATACCAAGGAGGCTGATAAAGTGAGGTATGAAACAAGTCCATTATATCTGATGATTAGGACACCATTATAAGGACATTAGCAAGGGTTGTTCTGGTAGGATCATAGAGACAGTAATCAGAGATCTGAGATGTGAATATTTTTGAGGAAATATTGTCATGGTTATAAAAAGATTGTTAGAAAAAAAAGATTGTTAGGAAGTTTGTATGGAAAGAGGAAAAAAGAAGAAGAAATATAGGGAAATCAATATAAGTAGTGAGAGAAAAATGAGGGACCAGATGAAGGATTGAAAAATTGATAAACCAATTACTGAAACCCTTGCCCATTTTGTTCTTACTGCAGATATACCCACTTGTCATTTATGGCCTTGTCCAAATCACTGGTAAAAATGTCCATCAGAACAGAGACAATAAGAGAATTCCTGAAGCATGCTACTGTAATCCTCTGCCCAAAGGTTCTCCATCATTAGTTAAAACATATTCATATGTCTGGTTTCAGCATAGCTAATTTTTCCCTCTGTGACATTTTCTAGGCTCAGCTGGGTGACTTATAGTATACTTATGTTCATGTCTCCTTTGTCTTTCATTTAAATCCCCCCACAACATCCCATGGGCTTCTCTATAGTTATAGAGTCCCTTGGTATTCTATGTTACATTGCTCCCCCCCACCCCCATCTTTATCTTTTAAGCCAAGAATCATTCCACTTCCACTTCCACTTTCCACATATGGCCTTGTCTCCCAAAAGTTCAGTTCTGTTTCTTACTTCCTTAGTTTAAAATCTCAAGTTAACTAAGTTTATACACCAGACATACGTGAGACTGCAAGTTTTGTTTCTCACACCATCCCCAGAATATGTTCTGGTGAATTATAAGTCACTTTCACCACCAATAATCCTTATCCTATGTTTTATCCAACAAAGGCCATAGTGCACACAGAGATTATATTTAGAAATGTTCCTCTCTCTCTTCCTCAATTCTTAGATTAGAATTTCCTACTTCTCCCTCTTTCAGCTTTTAAACATATTACCTGGTTTCTCAGAGCTATATCACTAATAGATTAATTAATTCTGATTTTTTGCCTAATTATGAAAATTGGTTTTTTTGTGGCAAGCAGTGCGACATGAAACAGAAGGGACAACAGGCAGGACTCCAGAAGCAGGTGTACAGAGCAAGGGTGGAGGGGGGCAAGAATCAGAGTTTAACATTTCTCCACAGTCACTTAAGTTGGTACTTGCTAGACCCTAGCACATTGTGAAAAAATTTCTCTGGAACTGGTTTATCAAGAACAAGTCATCAAAAACTAAGTCTTGCGTAATTTGTTCTGAGCTCCTCTGTAATAGGACCCATATCCCCATGATTTCTATATAATGTAAAATTACTCTGCTTACCTCATTCCCAAAGCTGGCTTCTCCATAGTTTTTGATGGAAATATTCTAATTTGACTAAAGGATTACCATAAGATTCTGGGATATTCTGGCTTATTCACTTCTTTGGCTTTTAATCAGTAAAGTTATAGGATTTCTTATTCTTTTTCTTTTATCCTATATAATTAGAATGGAAAATATTTTTTCCAGATTTTGAAATTTCCCTCCCCATTTTTATAAATGCTTTTACTCATTACACATTTGAAGAAGGCCATGAATGCTTACACACCTCAGAGTCAGCCCTGCACCAAATGAATCCCTGGACCCTGTTTGCTCTCAGTTGTTCACGCTTTGAAATTTTAAATCACATTTGTTTTATTGAGCCCAGAAGTGAATGATATCATTTTAACAGAAGCCTCTGAGAAGTATAATTGTGTCTGAGTTAAACTGGGAAAGTTGTCTGTATTGACTGAAAGAAGAAACTTGGAAAAGGCTAAAGTTTGGAAAGACTTCTGAATAATTAAGAAGAATGATTGCTAAGCCAAGTACCATATTCTTAGTTGTATAGTCTATAGAAATTGAGAGTGGGAAACAGATGGAAGTTGAGGTGTAGACTCAATATCACTGGGAATGTCAGATCAGAAATTATTTTTGGAAGTGTAAAAGGAGCCTTGGTGTGTGGGAGGAGCTCAAGAGGTGGGATATGAATCCCAGGAGGTACTAGACAAAGAATGAAAAACCAAGGCTTGGGTGGTAAGTTGGGTTTATCTGCTTTGTGGAGGAGCTATCCGATATTGCTCTAAGTACTGATAACACATTTTTTTCAAATCCCATAGCTTTTGAATTTTTAAATTGGAGTGCAAACTCAGATGATTTATAACTATTTCATAGCAAGAGCAAGGAATATTTTATGTGATTTCCTTCACTTATATTTTTCCTCTCTACCTCTCTGGTGTTCTAGAGGTATCACATTTATCTAGATTTAATTCTTGTGTGGATTTTTGGCTCCTGAAGATCACAAAGTAAATGGAACAGCTATACGGGAAAGGCAAAATAATAAAAGGATTTACCAGACTTAAGGACCAGAGGAAGAGATTGAATGCAAGGAGAACTGCTGTGTGTGCATGCTTGACAGGACTTGCAGTGCTCATTCAATCTTGGGGAGGAACAAAGGGCTGGCAGGTGAAAGAGAGCAGCAAACACTGTCAGGCCAGGTGTTCGGCATTAAAACTCGGCTGTACCAGGGATCCCAGACGGCTTGAAAGAGAGGTGCAAATGAAATGACCCAAAGAAGTCAGAAGATGGGAGAGGAAGGCAATAAGCTACATTTAGGGTCCTTGCAATTAGAGGGATTTCAATTGCTTGGCAGGTATCTAAGTGATAACGAGTATTTGAATCATTCTTGAGGAGTGGATTGATCTATTTTTTGAGGAAGGATTATCTAGCCTCTCGTCTGCAGCTTTCCCCAAGCCCCTCTCAAATGTTTTCATTTTAACAGTGCATGCGTGTATTTTATGACTTTTAAAAGCAGAATGAAAAGCAGGATTTTTCAATTAAACATATGCTACATAATTATATGTATTATCAAAATATGAGAACCTAAAATACTAAAAATAAGTTGTCCATACTGAAATATTATATATAACCTATTTATTATATGTACTATAGATATAATATACTCTATTTTAGAGAGGTAAAAAGATAGATGGACCACATTTGTTTCTTAATGGTATGCTGGGGGGGGTTTCCTATTTTTCTTTTCTGGAGATGTAAACATCCTAAATAATCATATCTATTATGTGTATATGAGTGTGCATAGCAGTAGTAAACTGATTTATTTATTGCGTATGAATTCTAATTTTGCTTAACTAACAATATTCTCCATGATTTTCAAAGTAGCATAAAGTAATATTGTATATGTTTTCATATAATGAGAATATGTGGATTTAAAAAAATTAACATAAATTTCATGAATATAATTCTAATTCTTCCAAGTGTTATTTTCTTATCCTGGCTCCTTCATTCCTCCCTTTCTTTCTTTCTTTCTTCCTTCCTTCCTTTCCTTCTTTTTTTTTTTTTTTCTTGCATTTTGACTGAGATAGATGCTTGACCTATTTATTTGGAGATTTATTCTTTAAAAACACTAAACTATTTTTTATAAGATTCCATGGCAAGGACAAAACACAGGCACAAGTTAGCTCTAAAATGCCCCTAATTGGCTTCATTTACTTACATGCTTGATGTATTTGAAAAGCTAAAGAACAGGTTCAAAACCTTAAAACATAGGCAGGTATTGTCACTAGACATAAAATATTAAAACTGTTAAAGAAAAGAGAGGTAATCTATCCCAATAAGGTTAACGTGAATATGTAGTTTAGTGTTTATTTTGTATGCTCAAAACTTATCACAAAGTACTACATATATTGCAAATGATTATTGGGTTCTTGAGTGTCTTGCATTTCTGCACATTTTGGGAGTAAAGTACTAATTGCCCTTTGTTCTGGACCACCTTTTAAGAACTTTTTGTATAGCAAGCATCCTTGGGAATTAGAATGCCTTCCTCCAGGCATGATATCTTCCCATTATAAAGCATTCAGGACCTCTAAGTTCAGGATTCTTCTGTAATGTAACTTATTGGGTGTGAAGTTGTCACCTGGCCTCACATTATTCTGTGGCAAATGGAGCTTGAAGAACCAGCACAAGAAAATACTGTTACTCTGGCTGTTGCTACTGCCATGAGTAAGAAAGTCCTTTATTTCTCTTCTGGAACTGCATGCATGTGGGACAGCATTTATCAAACTATGGCAAGCTAGCTTGTTACCCAGAAAGTAGAGCGGAGTCTCAGATCCTTCAAAGTCTTTGACAATTATCATTAGGAAAAAAGTACAAATAAAGTAACCTGAAAGTGAAGAAACCCTTCACTCAAGCCAATTTAATCATAATGTGTACCTCACAGTAATAAAGTAGCAGGTGTATAAACTTCCATGTGATACAAAATTTACATGGTTGTTACAATATAATGTGCCCTAATTTTTTATTTTTATTTTATTTTTTAAATTTTTTATTAACATATAATTTATTATTTATTTGAGAGGTATGGCTCTGTGATTCATCAGTCTCACACAATTCACAGAGCTCACCATAGCACATATCCTCCCCTATGTCCATCACCCAGCAACCCCTACCCTCCCACCCCACTCCACTCCAGCAAACCTGTTTCCTGAGCTTGAGAGTCTCTTATGGTTTTTCTCCCTCTCTGGTTTCATCTTGTTTCATTTTTCTCTCCCTTCCCCTACAATCCTGTCTTGTTTCTCAAATTCTCATATCAGTGAGATCATATGATTATTATCTTTCTCTGACTGACTTATTTCACTTAGCATAATACCCCCTAGTTCCATTCACGTCATTGCAAATGGCAAGATTCAATTTTTTGATGGCAGCATAATATTCCAGTGTGTGTATGTGAATGCCCTAATTTTTAAATAATTTTAAAGTTCTAAACAATGTGTACACTATACATGTGAACACATATTCTAATTTTTAGTGATGCTACAGATTTCAATAGAAAAATCTCCTGAAATGTGTATTTTAGGGGTTTATATTATAATGCCTATGAAATTTGAAATGTATTTAAATGTGAAGGACATACTTCATATGAGTTAATAATGCAAAACATGTGAGTTATAGGATATTTAGAGTATTATAGTATTTCATTTAGAATATTATAGTATTTCAAACAGAAGTATTACCAGGTTATATAGTGAAATAAATAAAGTATTTTAGCTTGTTCTTTTTAAATGAACACTTCTTCCCTTTTTAACTTGATCATCATACATTTCTCACACTAGTTAATTTCTTCTGTACTTACTAGTACATGCTCAAAATTTGTCCTTAAGCAAAACTGTGTCTTGATTTTTCATGGAAATCTTATATTTTAAATGGGCTTCCTGAAGAAATGAAAATTCCTTATGGGCCAGTTTAATCAATCCAAGACAGTGGACTCTCAGATGGATAGAATGAAACTTTTCCACATATGCTGACAGTGACACCAGTGTCTTACTTAGTCCATGGATGCTATTTCTCCATCTCTTGGGCTCATAATTACATAAATTATGTAAAAAAATAATAACATGTTACTTTCAAGGTAATGCTTAATATCTACATGCTATCATGGCCATATCTTACTTTTGTAATAAGAAATTAAAGAAAGGAACATGAAAGAACCATTGACAAATCCTACAAGAAGTAAGCATATGAAAATCAGACCTGCAAAAAATATTGAGAAAAAAACAGAGATAGAGGAGGAATTGCCAAGAAAGAAGATAATATGAAGATGAAGGAATAGCTAGTAGTCTCAAATACTGCGGTGAGATCAAATAGGATGGGGATGAAAAGAATCCATTGGGAAAGTCCGACTGAAAGAGTCTTGAATGGATTTTCCAACAGCATCTCCAGGCTTTTATCAGACTTGTCTGCCAGAATCTGTTATAGCTTGAGGAGCGCAAGGAGTGGAGGGAGAAATCATCGTCCACTCTATTGAGGAACTTGGCTTTGAAAAAGAGAAATACTGGGTTTTGGCTAGAAGGTAATAATAAAACTGAAGTTTTTTGTTGATTTTATCCTTTGTTTGTTTGTTTGTTTGAAGTTATGAAAAGTTAGGCAAGGGTTGAATAATGTTACCATAATGGTTAAAAACAAAGGATTTGGAATCAGATGGAACAGATTTGAATTTTGGTTTCAGGAAGACTGTAGTATAGAGGGGAATATTCCTATAGTAGAGGCTATCCTATCTAATGTTTTTTTTTTTTAATTTTATTTATTTTTTTATTTGACAGATCACAAGTAGGCAGAGAGGCAGACAGAGAGAGAGTGAGGAGGAAGCAGGCTCCCTGTGGAGCAGAGAGTCCCATGTGGGGCTCGATGCAGGGCTCGATGTGAGGCTCGATCCCAGGACCCTGGGATCATGACCTGAGCCAAAGGCAGAGGCTTTAACCCACTGAGCCACCCAGGCACCCCAATCCTATCTAATGTTATTAGAAACTTTAGTTGGTCTCATTTCAAATATAGACTTAAATGGGGAGTCATAGAATGTGATGTATTTTTAAAGTTTATTTTAAGGTAAAGCATATAAGGGCACACTTTTCCATCACACTTACATATAGGTCAAAGAGTTTAGTTCTTCAGTGGCTTTTTGAAATAAATTACACTCATAAGACATCGTTTATAATTTCTCAGTTGTGAATTCTTTAAAGTGGAATTAAACTTAAAGCCCTTAAAAAACAAAAGCTTTCTCAAACCTTTATAGACTCTTTCTACCCACATCTAATTCAACTATAATTTATAATTTAACTTTACCAAGACTTTCAAAACATTCAATTTAATTTTCATATAAATAAATTGTTTTTTATTTATTTCTTTTGCACATACTTAAACGGTTTACAAAATATTTGTTTTAATTTAAAGTGACAAGTGGAATGGAATAAAGATAACGTTGGGACAAACTTGACTAACTCCTGACCTATAAGTCAGTTGGATGGTACAGGAGTGCTCAAGGCTACAGAGTGGTGGCTGATCACTCAAGAACATTGGCTGTTTTATAGAGGAATGGAATGTTGGTTACCAGTGTTTTGGATAAGTGGAGATAGGACAAGAGAGTTTACTGTACAGAAACCAAAGTGAATAAATATTGGAGCAAGGTATGTGACAGAGGTATGTGTGTGACAGAGAAGATACATTTCTTATCTAGACCTCAAGAGTAAAAGAACATTGTCATTAATTGTAAATCATATACCTTAATGATATATGGGATTTCCTGAAGTATAAAATGATAAAAACAAACAAATACCCAGAACTACATTTACCAGATATTGAAATATTACACATCTTTATCATATTCTCTAATAAATATAAATATCTATTGCATAAGAAATGAGATATTGAATGCTTCCTTTGCCTTAAAGTTGAAGAGACTTAATTTAAGCAGGAATCTTTAAAGCAATAGATTGAGAATCAGAGTCCAGCGATTTTTTTTTTTGAGATACTGATGTAGAATTTTAGTTTTTTGCTATTTCCTCACTTCAAATTTCTATGAGACAAATGGACAGTAGATCAAGTTATATAATTTTTTACTGTGATTGAAATGAAGATCATTTTGTTAAAATTGCCCTCATTAGTGTGCTTTTCTTGTTAGCTATATTTAAACAAAGAAGAGAGGTGTATATCTAATGATTCCTGCATACATCCTACAGGACTACTGAGGCACATACATGAAGCAGGTCTCTGAGCCAAGGCAAAGAAGCATTTTTCAAAACAAGTGGTAGGCCAGAGGGGAAATTAAGCCATCAGCTGGGAAATGAAGAGAAACAGTAGAGAGCCAGAGAAACTGAACGATTAGTTTGCCAAACTGGAAAATCTAGAGCAGACAGCAGATTGCAGAGACAAAAAGAGATCAGGCTGAGACAGATGGTAGCTATGGGAGCTCAAGGGCCAGTTTCCAGTGTTATGAACATTGAATACTACTTCTACGTTTCTGTTTTCAGTGGTCTGTACTTCCTTTTTTTGGGATCATCTCATTGGGTCTAAAGGTGGGGCTCCTGCTTCTTGCTGTGCTCCTTCTTTTTTCTGAGTTGTCACAGGTCATCACAACATAGCATCCTCTGTCCCTCATTTTGACTGTCATCTGCTATTCTTCAGGACATTCTTTTTCACTTTTCAACAATTTTTCTCAGTTTTTTATTATTCTAGCTGATAATGTCTTCTTATTTCCGTATTTTAGCAAGGATGAGATTAGGGTGAGGCAGGTACAAAATTTAAGGAGCCATGCACTCTCAGAGTCATGCCAGTTTCTCTTCACTGCCAATAAATGCAACCCTTTGATAACCTCCATGTCCTACATTTCCAACTCTTCTAGTACCCCAGTCCAATCAATCTCCAATCCTGCCAACCGATTGGTCCTGCTATCTTAGTCCCCTTTATCCCCTTGAACCCTTCACTTTCTTTTTTAGTATCTTCAATGCCATCATCATCATCCCCTCATATATACATGTTCTGCTCCTTCTCCCTTTCTGGCCTCCTTTGAATCACTTGGAAAAAAACACAGATTGAGTAAATTCAACCCTGCCTGCTTTATACTTGTACCTATGCAATCGAATGTGGTTGGAGAAAAGCTTAAAATCATTCTGAATGCTTTTTCTCCACAATTAATTTTTACTAAGTTCAGGTAGGATCTCCAGACTGCTAGGAAATCATACTATACTTACCTAGTTTCTTTACTCTGCCAACAACCCCATGTAATAATTCTCTACCTTCTTGTCTCCTATAGAACACCCAGCCCATTCTTCCGCATATAATACTAGTTGTTGGTTTTACTTTCTACATCCTACTTCATAGAGGGCATTAAAAATTGAGGAACAAAAATTATATAGATGATAGATAGATGATAGATAGATAGATAGATAATGTGTATTATATATTATATTTATATTTATATTTATATTTATAGAAAGAGATGATATGTTGGTGTGTATATAGCTCCACCCCCTGGCTAGAATGCAAGCTCCCTGAGGACAAAGATCATCTGTTTTGTTCACTGATATCCTAGGAGTTTACAATAGAACCTGACATCCATTCAGTTTAAATAAATATTTATAAATAAACAGAAAATATAGAAGTATTTTAGAATTATGCTTTTAACCATAATTCATTTTAGTTTTCCATAGTCAAATATATATTTTTCTAAATCAGAGAATTGAAATTTATAAGAAGGAGCACCTAGTTGGCTCTGCCATTAAATGTCCTACTCTTGATTTCAGCTCAGGTCGTGATCTCAGGGTTGTGAGATCGTCCCACATTGGGCTCTGCACTGAGTGAGGAGCCTGCTTAAGATTCCCTCTCTCCCTCTGCCCCTCCTCCCTTTTAACCCTTTCTTAAAAAGAAAAAAAAAAGGAAAGAAAATAGAAAATCAAATTCATAAGAAAATATAAGTGTATATGTTTTTACCATGGATCTGAGTGATGATTTTCTAAACTCAAAATTTCTAAATTCAAAAGCAATGGGGAAAAAGCATAAGGAAAACAGACTAGATCACATAAAAATTTAAATTTCTCAATGACATAAAACTATAAATAAAATTTAAAAAGAGAAACATATGGTAAATATTATTTATCATGAATAGAGCTTCAAGGAATTAATGTCCTTACCATGTAATAATAAAGTAACTAAACAGAATACAAAAAAATTTAAAAAGCTCATAAACTTAGAGAAAATATCCAATTCTCTTAAGCAATACAAATCTACACATTAGAATCTTAATGTCTTTCAGATTGTCAAAGTAAAATAAAAGTAAATGTAAATTTAATGATTATTAAATTTAATAATAATTACATATTTGAATAAACTATTAATAGGTTTAATATTACTGAATTTAGAATAATAATAATTTTAAAACTAGGACTATAATGAGGTAGAAACTGATTTTTCTCCCAAGACAATTTGAAATTGTATTTTAAAGTTAAAAAAAATTATTATCCTTTCAATGCAATAATTTAACATCTGAAAATCATTTGGGGAACTCAAAAGAAAGTTAGAGTTTGAAATATACATATATAAAATGATTTTATAATAGTAATTTTCCCAAAAGCAAAAATTGGTGGGGTTAAGCTTAACTTTACAAAAATAGAAAGAAGACAATTTTGTGTATCGATAGCATGAAGAATCATGCATCCATTAGAAAAAAATTTTAAAGAGGCTTTTTTTAAAAAGAGCCTTTGATAATATGAGGAATTCATTATATAACCATTTAAAAAAAGGATATAAACTTGTAATTAGTATGCTCTCAATTCAGATAAAAATGTATAGAAAAAAGATAGGAATGAAATATAACAAAATGTGTACAGCCATTATATCTGAATAGTATCCCAGTGTTACAGGCAATTTTGAATTTTTTAAAGTGTGTACATATTTTTCAAAGTTTCTTCAATGAGCATATTTTACTTTTATAATCAAAAAGAGACTTCATTTTTGATAAAGAAAAGATAAAATTAGTAGAACACCATAAACAAATCACCATACTTTGGTCATGTCCTATAAAGACTTAAGTAAAATTATATCTTTATAATTATATCCATATCTATATTCTCAGGGTAATAATTTCTGTTGACATATATTTATTAAATATGTCCTAGACTCTCTTTCCCTGTATCCTTGCTCTTTCCTCCTAATTTACTTTACTTCTATTTCTAGACGCAGTCTGACAACTTGATCTCCTTCCGTCACTACCTTTGTAACAAATGATAAGGGAAATTGCTTGAAAGGGCTCCTGGCCACCTCTTCTTTCTGCCTACTCTTGAGTCTCCTTCCTTCATGAAGTAGGCTTATCTGGTTCTTAACGTTGCATGTCCCGGGTTTCTGCCTCTGTCCAGTTCCCACGTCATAGAAATATAATAGCCCTTTTTGGAGAGAGACTGTGGCAATTCAGGTTAGACTTTCCCCACTTCTATTCTGTCTGGGTACTACATGCTCCCCCTCATGACCACTTCAGGTCTATAATCTATTTCTAACCACTTAACATCTGAGCCATTGTAATTTTCAGGGCTTTGCCAACTGAATGCCTGATTAGTTTCACTTTCACTACTGAGCATCTTCCTCTGTCCCCCTAACTAGAATGCCCCAACATAGCCAACATCTGGAGTCTTCTTTCTTTCCCACCTCCCCTTTTCCTCCTTTTTGTCCCTCTTTTCTCTTTAGGGGATCCTTCTGTCATTTGTTATTATCACCAGAATACCTGCATGATCTGGAGCCTCCAGCCTCATCAGGCATCTCTTTTCTTAGGTACATCTTCATCTCTGGGAATTGTTCCTTCACAATAACATTTACACAGATCACAAAAATGTTAGAATTTAATTACATCTCAATTCTGCTTTTCTTCAAATCAGAGGATGGCTTTTGAGGATCTGAGGCAGGGAATAGTTGACTCAGTTAATAGAATTTCCACATTCACATTGCATGTATATGTTAACAAGAAGTTATGTTATAAACCAGTATTTAAAGATCACTGGAAAAAAAAGTGATGATAGGATCTTTGTTACTGTTACTGATATTGTTGTTGTTATATTTGAATCTCAGATAAACATTCATCTTCATACATTTAACAAGTTGCATTAATTAATTGCATGAATAATGTCTATCACTGAGATTATTGTCCCATTCATGTGAACAGAAATACCAATTTCTGAATTTATGTCATGACCAATGAAACCCCAGTTCCTTATGTATGTAGAACTTAATCATCAGAAGCATAAATGGCTTTACTATGCTTCCTTTTGTTTGTTTTATTCTTTTTCCAATCCCAAACACTTATTCGTATCCTGTATACATATTCTTGAGATATTTCTGCTTAATGAAACAGCAATATCAATAAGCTCTACCACTTTATTGAGTTTAACAAACAGCAGAATATCTGATATATTAACAACAATATACTGGTTGTTATCAAATATTGGCCAATATATCTTATAGGTACTACTATTTCAATAATTCTAACTTTATACTTAGATTATACATATTTGACTACCAACTCTCAATTAGGATGCAACTGTACAACCTTAGCAAAATCATAAAAATTCACCAGGGCTTTTTTTTGTATAATATAAGCAACTATAGTTTCTACTATCCAATTGTTGTATATTTTAATGCCTAGTTTTTATTTTGCCTACTTCCATTGGGCTTGCTATCATTTATATTTCCAATCTATCCTAAATTGCCACAGTCCGTCTCAAACAAATACTCTTAAGCCCTCCAAGGGAGGGTGCCTTGACAGAGACAGAAATCTGTATAGTGTAAAATGTGAGAAGTACATGGGCCACAGGTGGAAAAGCTCCATTCATGACACAAGGAGACTCAAGAGTAGGCAGAAAGAAGAGGCTGTCAAGAGCCATTTGAAAGCAATTCCTCTACCCTTTGATATAGGAGAAAACTGAGAGGAGTGCCTATAGAAGAAAATAATCATATGATTCTATATTATTATCTTTAGAGAGAGGGTTCTAGATAATCATTCTTCTCACATTAGCATGATTTTGATGTCCCACAGCATTTCTTTTTCATGTGTATTTTTGAGATACACTCTGCTTCTGGCATAGCTTCTCTCTCCTGGCCATCAGGAGGCAGTGTTGGAAGTAAACAGTGAGTCAGGGATGGTACTCAGAACTGCAGCCAGGTCCCAGGCTCACTGGGCTGCTAGGTATACTCCTTAGTTCACTCGGTGCTAGAAGAATCTCTCCCAGCATTGGCTGCCATAAATCATAGTACTTAGCTGTATAAAACTTTGTTAAATTCTTTTTGGAACAAGATGGAAAACACTTTTCATTTAGGATACTCTATCAAGGTAACATGCAATGCTCATAGTTACCAGGTGAGGGGCTCCCCATAGAATACAGAATCCTGCCTGGTCCTGTGTAGACCACTGGTGGGGGCAGGGAATCCATCCAGGTGGCAAGAATTGTAGGTGAAAGCCACAGAATTAATACCTTTCTGTCATCAGTGTTTTTAATATGGCTGAGTAAGCTAAAAGAGATCCAGGAAAATTTCTCACTAAAACAAGCTCTCCAGGAGTAGAGTTCAGCTCCTATTAATGGTACCTTTAAAATAGTCTTTAGTATGATCTGACAGTTGATCTGAACCATGTTCCTATAGGCAATTTTTTATTGTAAAATTGAAGATATGGGTTGGGTAAAAAACAAGGTCTGAAAACTATAGAAACAATAGAATGGGATATTCTGAGTTGAAGTGTAGAATGCATTGATAAAATAAAACCATGGTAGTTGGCAAAGTACTCTAGCCATTCTGTCATTATGAAATATAGCACCATAGGAACTGCTTTTGCATGCTATTTATACAGTGAAGCTGGCCTTTAGGTGAGGATTGTTATTCAAACAGTAGAAGTGCCTTGATATAGGCTTGTTAAAAAATAGAGATCACTAGAGGTCCAAGGTTCTGGATATGTGGTTGTGTCAGCTAATGTAGGGAAGAAATGAATTTTTTAAAGTGATATCTTTCCCTGGTAGACAGTGTTCCTGTAAACAGCCCTCCCCTGTTTCACTGTACTCAGGCTACACTCCATTCCCCTGCCCCACCCTGCCCTGTGCTGGCTCTGTCTTTTGAAATGTTCAGACAAAACCTCCTCTCCACCTCTTCTATTTCATCCTCTTTGTCTTAGTTCTCCAACCATCAACTCTTTCAGGTTAAACCTCTGTCTTATCTTTCAAATTCATTGCTTTTCTATTTTATAAGCTTTGCTCTACAGAATACAACTCTTTGCCCAAAATGAAGGAAGAAAGTACCTTCTTAGTGATAGGAAAAGGCACTGGTAAGAAAAAGGGTAGAGATGCACTGTTGCATTACTGTGCTAAGAGGTAAGAGCTGTTACTAGAAGCTCTGATAGAAATAAGGATATGGAAAATAAATGTAACAATTGAAAGTGTGAGATGCTAGACTGGCTGAAATTTCTTTCCTTCCTCCCTCCCTTCCTTCCCTCCTTCCTTCCTTCTATGTATGTGTATATATGTATCTATGTTTCTGGATATAAATTTTGAACCAATTCAGTTTCTTATATTCTTACTCATTATATTTATTTTCTGTACAGCAGATATAGATATAGATAGATATAGAGACACTACTCTCTACAGTAGTGGGTTGACTATATAAGCATCAAAATTTGTTCAGTAATTGAAAATTCACCAGTTGGCTTTATGATGTGTACATGACCAAAATTTTCTACAATATATTGTTGCCCTGGGATTCATCCATATGAAGAAGTTTTTACATTTCAAAAACCACCTTATGGGGTGCCTAGGTGCCTCAGTGGGTTAAGCAACCAACTCTTGGTTTCAGCTCAGATCAGGATCTTAGTCATGAGACTGATCCCCACCATGTGTGGAACCTGCTTAAGATCCTCTCTCTCCCTTGGCTCCCTGCCCCCCTCCCCCGCTTCCTGCTCTCTCTCTCTCTCTCTATCTAATACAAACAAACAAACAAACAAACAAACCACCCTGATAACATTTGAAGTTTTCACCAATATGCTGACTTTGGGTATTCAACTGATGTCAGTTTGGGAAAATTTAAGCACTTTGCTTAAATCTGTACCAAAGATATTCTTCTGAATAAATTTTCTCAGTGTTCACTTGCCAGAAAGGATTTAGATATTTTTTCCTCAGTTCAGACTCAGATTAATCTAAGAAACATCATTGGCAAAGCCAATGTCCACAAAATTAATTTGGACTCAGAAATTACTCTTTCTTGCTAATTATACTTTTTGCTTATTTACAGCTATATCACAAAGATAACAGCGGATTTGGTTCCAGGCCACCACAATTAAGCAAATATTTCAATAAAGTGAGTCAAATGAAATTTTTTTTGGTTTTCCAGTACAAATAAAAGTTATGCTTATATTATTGTAGTCTATTAAGTGTGCAATATTATTATATCTAGAAAAAAACCAACATACATGCCTTAATTTTAAAATACTTCATTGCAAAGAAATGCTAACCATTATCTAAGCTTGGAAATAGAGTCATAATACTTTTGCTGTTGGAGAATCTTGCTGCTATGTGATGGGAGTTCACTGATTAGTGTGGTGCTTGCTGAAGGAGAGGTGGCTGTGGCAATTTCTTAAATAAGATAGCAACGAAGCTTGTTTCATTTGACTTTTCCTTTCATGAACCCTTTCTCTGTAGTATGCAGTACAGTTTGATAGCACTTTTACCCAAGGTAGGATGGCTTCTAAAACTGAAGTCAATCCTTTTAAACCCTATTGCTGTTTTATCAACTAAGTTCATACAATATTCTAATTTTTTTGTTGTCATTTCAATCTTTGCACATGTTCACCAGGAGTAGATTCCTTCTCAAGAAACCACTTTCTTTGCTCATACATAAGAAACAATTTGTTCATTTAAGTTTTATCATAAGATTGCAGCATTCACTCACATCTTCAAGTTCTACTTTTTTATCATTTCTTTTTCTTTTCTTTTTATTTAGAATCCAGCTGGTTAATATAGAGTACAATATTAGTTTCAGTAGTAGTATTTTGTGACTTATCACTTCCATACAACAATGCTCATCAAAAGTGCCCTACTTAATACCCGTCACCCATTTAGCCCATTCCATGGACCACCTTCCCTCCAGCAACCCTCAGTATGTTCTCTATAGTTAAGAGTCCATTTTAGATTTGCCTCTCTTCTTCTCCCATTTTCATCAGTTTTGTTTCTTAAATTCCACATATGAGTGAAATTATATGGTATTTGTCTTTCTCTGACTGACTGATTTTCTTAGCATAATGCTCTCTAGCTCCATCGATGTTGTTGCAAAATGGCAAGATTTCATTCTTTTTGATGGATGATATTCTATTGTGTAGACACCACCTCCTCTCTATCCATTCATCAATGAATGGACATTTGGGCCCTTTCCATGGTTTGGCTATTGTTCATAATGCTGCTATAAACATTGTGGTGCATGTATTCCTTCAATCAGTACTTTTGTATCCTTTGGGTAAATACCCAGTAGTACAAATGCTGGATCATAGGTTAGTTCTATTTTTAACTTTTTGTGGAACCTCCATACTGATTTCCAAAGTGGCTTTACCAGTTTGCATTCCCACCAATGGTGTGACATCCTCATCAATATCTGTTGGTTCCTGTGTTGTTGATTTTAGCCATTCTGACAGGTGGGAGGTGATACCTCACTGTAGTTTTGATTTGTATTTCCCTGCTGATGAGTAATGTTGGGCATCTTTTCATGTGTCTGTTAGGCATCTGTATGTCTTTGGAAAAATGTCTATTCATGTCTTCTGTCCATTTCTTAACTGGATTATTTGTTTTGGGCAGTGTTAAGTTTGATGAGTTCTTTATAGATTTTGGATAGTAACCTCTTATCAGCTATGTCATTTGCAAATATCTTCTCCCATTCCAAAGGTTGCCTTTTCATTTTGTTGATTGTTTCCTTCACTGTGCAGAAGTTGTTTTTTTTTTTTTTATCTTGATGAAGTCCTAATAGTTCCTATTTGTTTTTGTAGCCCTTGCTGCCATAGATGCATGTAGTAATTTTCTATGACCAGTGTCAAAGAGGTTGTTGCCTGTGTTCATCTCTAGGATTTTGATAGTTTCCTGTCTCACATTTAGGTCTTTCAACCATTTTGAATTTATTTTTGTGTGTGGTGTAAGAAAACGGTCCAGTTTCATTCTTCTGCAGGTGGCTGTCCAGTTTTCCCAACATCATTTGTTGGAGAGACTTTTTTCCATTGGATATTCTTTCCTGCTTTATTGAAGATTGCTTGATCATGTAATTTTGGATCCATTTCTGGGTTTCTTTTTCTGTTCCATTGATCTATGTGTCTGTTTTGTGTCAGTACCATACTGTCTTGATCAATACAGTTATGTAATATAACTTGAGGTCGGGAACTGTGATGTCTCCAGCTTTGCTTTTCTTTTTTGGGGTTGCTTTGGCTATTTGCTGTCTTTTGTCATTCCATATAAATTTTAAGATTGTTTGTTCTAGCACTGTGAAAAATGCTGGTGATAAGCGATTACATTAAATGTGTAGATTACTTTGTAGATTAAATGTGTAGATTAGAATAGACATTTTAACAATGTTTTTTTCTTCTGATCCATGAGCAATGGATTTTTCCATTTCTTTGTGTCATCTACAATTTCTTCCATAAGGATTCTATAGTTTTCAAAGTATAGATCTTTTACCTCTTTGGTTAGGTTTATTCATATATATCTTATGGGTTTTGGTGCATTTGTAAATGGGATTGATTCCTTGATTTCTCTTTCATTATTGGTGTATAGAAATACAACATATTTCTGTACATTGATCTTGTTTCTTGTGACTTTATTGAATTCATGTATCAGTTTTAGCAATTTTTTTTGGTAGAGTCTTTATGGTTTTCTACACAGAATATCATATTGTCTGCAAATAGTGAAAGTTACTTTTTTCTTGTCTATTTTGATGCCTTCTATTTCTTTTTGTTGTCTGATTGCTGAGCCTAAGACTTCCACTACTATGTTAAATAACATTAGTAAGTGGATATCCCTATCTTGTTCCTGACCATGAGGAAAAGCTCTCCGTTTTTCCCCGCTGAAAATGATATTAGCTGTGGGTGTTTGGTATATGGCCTTGATGATGTTGAGGTATGTTACCTCTATCCCTACTTTATGAAGGGTTTTTATCAAAAATGAATGCTGTATTTGCCATATGCTTTTTCTGCATCTACTGAGAGGATTGTATGGTTCTTATTCTTTATTTTATTTATGTGATATATCATATTGATTTATTTGCAAATATTAACTACCCTTGGAGCCCAGGAATAAACCGCACTTGATTGTGGTGAATAATTATTTTAATGTGCTCTTGGATTTGATTTGCTAGTATTTTGTTAAGAATTTTTGCATCCATGCTCATCATCGGCCTGTAATTAATTCTTTTTGTAGCAAGGTCTTTGTCTGGTTTTGGAATCAAGGTAGTACTCACCTTGTAGGATGAGTTTGGAAGTTTTCCTTCCTCTATTTTTTTTGGGGGGGGGGGCAATTTGAGAAGAATAGGTATTAACTCTTCTTTAAACCCTTGGTAGAATTCCCTTGGGATACCATTTCACCCTGGATTTCTGTTTGATGGGAGATTTTTGATTACTGACTCAATTTCTTTGCTGGCTACCAGTTCAGTCTGTTCAAGTTTCCTATTTCTTTCTGTTTCACTTTTAGTAGTCTATACATCTCTAGGATTTTATCCATTTCTTCCAGATTACCCAATTTATTGGTATATAATTGCTCATAATATTCTATAGTTATTTTTATTTTTGTGATGTAGGTAGTGATCTCTCCTCTTTCATTTGTTATTTTATTTATTTTGGTCCTTTCTCTTTTCTTTTTGATAAGCCTGGCTATGGGTTTATTAATTGTATCAATTCTTTCAAAGAAATGACTTCTGGTTTCATTGATCTATTCTACTGGGTTTTTTATTTGTTTGTTTCTCTGTCATTTATTGCTGCTCTAGTCTTTATTATTTCCCTACTTCTTCTGGCTTTAGGCTTCATTTGTTGTTCTTTTTCTAGCTTCTTTAGGTGTAAGGTTAGGTTGCATATTTGAGATTTTTCTTGCTTCTTAAGATAGGCCTTTATTTCTATATACTTCCCTCTTATAACCACTTTTGCTGCATCCCAAAGGTTTTGGACCATGATGTTTTCATTATCATTTGTTTCCATGCATTTTTTTTCAATTTCTTCTTTAATTTCCAGGTTGACCCATTCACTCTTTGGTAGAATATTCTTTAAACTTTATGCATTTTCCATCTTTCCAAATTTTTTCTTATGGTTGAGTTGAAATTTCATAGCCTTGTTATCAGAAAATATGCATGGGATGATCTGTCTTTTTGTACTTGTTGAGGGCTGATTTGTTGCCCAGTATGTGTTCGACTCTAGAGAATGTCCCGTGTGCACTTGAAAAGAATGTGTTCTCTGCTGCTTTAGGATGAAATGTTCTGAATATATCTATTAAGTTCATCTGGTCCAGTGTGTCATTCAAGGCCATTGTTTCTTTGTTGATTTTCTGCTTAGATGTTATGTCCTTTGAGGTAAGTTGGGTATTAAAGTTCCCTATTCTTATTGCATTGTTACCAATGAGTTCCTTTATGTTTGTTATCAATTTTTTAATATATTTGGGTGCTCTCAAGTTGGGGGCATAAATATTTACTAGAACTTCTTGCTGTGTACAACCCTTTATTATGATATAGTCTCCTTCTTCATCTCTTGTTACAGTTTTTTGTTTTAAAATCTAGTTTGTCTGATATAAGTATGGCTACTCTGGCTTTGTTTTGATGTCCATTAGTGTGATAAATGTTTCTCCATCCCCTCACTTTCAATCTGCATGTGTCTTTAGGTCTACAATGAGTCTCTTGTAAGCAGCATATGGATGGGTCTTGTTTTGTTTTGTTTGTTTGTTTTAAATCCATTTTGGCACCATATGTAGTTGATTGGAATGTTTAGTCCATTTATATTCAGAATGATTACTGATAGATATGAATTTAGTACCATTATATCACCTGTTAGATGATTGTTTCTGGAGATTTTCTCTATTCCTTTATAGTCTTTATTGCTTTTGGTCTTTCTTTCCCACTCAAAGAATCCCTTTTTTTTTTAAGATTTTATTTATTTATTAGTGAGAGAGAGAGAGAGAGCGAGCACAGGCAGACAGAGAGGCAGGCAGAGGAAGAGGGAGAAGCAGGCTCCCTGCCAAGCAAGGAGCCTGATGTGGGACTCGATCCCAGGATGCTGGGATCATGACCTGAGCTGAAGGCAGCTGCTTAACTAACTGAGCCACCCAGGCATCCCTCAAAGAATCCCTTTAATATTTCTTTCAGGGCTGGCTTAGCGGTCACATACTCCTTTAGTTTCTGTTTGTCTGGGAAACTCTTTGTCTCTCCTATTCTGAATGACAGCCTTGTTAGATAGAGTATTCTTGGCTACATATTTTTCCCATTCAGCACACTGAATATATTATGCCACTTTCTTCTGGCTTTCAAGTTTCTGTGGAGAGATCTGCTGCTCAATTTATCTGTCTTCCCTTTTAAATTAAGGACTACTTTTGTCTTGCTGCTTTTAGGATTTTTTCTTTATCTCTATATTTTACAAATTTAACTACAATATATCTTGGAGTTGGTCTGCTTTTGTTGATTTTGATGGGACTTCAGTGCCTCACAGATTTGGATATCTGTTTCCTCTCTCAGATTAGTGAAGTTTTCAGCTATAATTTCCTCAAATAAACCTTCTGCTCCATTTTTTCTCTCTTCTTCTGGGACTCCTATGGTATAAACGTTATTATGCTTTATGGAGTCAGTGAGTTCCCTAAGTCTATATTCATGATCCAATATTTTTCTTTCCCTCTTCCTTTCAGCCTCATTATTTTCCATAATTCTATCTTCTGTATCACTTATTCATTCCTCTACTTCTTCCATACTTGTCATTGTATCCAGTGGATTTCACATCATATTTCAGTGTAACTAGTTTTTAGGTCTTTTATCTCTGCTGTAAAGGGCTCTCTGGTGTCTTCAAAGCTTTCTCAAACTCAGCTAGTATCCTTATGATTGTTGCTTTAAATGCTTGATCAAGTATATTAATTTTATCTGTTTCAATTAGATACCTGAGCATGATCTTTTATTTTTCTTTCTTTTGGGATGAATTCCTTCATCTTGGTATTTTGTCTAGGTCTTTGCCTTCTTCTCTGTGTTAGGAAAGCCTGTTATGTTTCCTGCTCCTGAGATTAACAACTTTATAAAGAAGAGGTCATAAAATGTCCAGGGCCTGGAACTTCACGAAATGTCTCTGGTATATGCTATATGTACCTTGCTGCTGTGTTTTGGCTGCTCTTTCCCTCACATCAGTCCTCTGTAGAGTTTCTCATTGCCTGCAGTGAGAAATGTTTGAACCTTGGCCAGACTGTGCTTTAACTAGATGTTCTCTAGCCTGCTTGATAAAAGAGACCTGATGTGGGGTGCCTGGGTGGCTCAGTCTTTTAAGCATCCAACTCTTGATTTCAGTGCAAATCATCATCTCAGGGTCATGAAATCAACCCTGTGTCTGGCTCTGTGCTCAGCATAGAGTCTGCTTGTCCTTCTCCCCCTGCTCCTCCTCATATTCTATCAAATAAATAGATAAATAAATATTTTTTAAAAATAAATTTCTTAATTCAAAAAGGAAAGAAATCTGATGCTATTTCCACTAGAGGTAAAGATTTGTAGCACTCTATGATCAGTAGACATGGTTCATGTGAGGGGGGAGGGGACAGGATATCTGTGCTGGTCTTCTGGGGGAGGGGCCTACTGCACTGGTTCTCAAGCACATTGCCTGAGAAAGGCAGTACCTGCAGAATGCAGTGGGGTAGTGCTTGTTGTAAGGTACTACTCTTGGTACTGTGCTGCTTATTAAAGTTAGTTTTTGCTGAGGGATGGCAGAGAGAAATGGCACCCACTGCCTCTTTGTCCACAGAAAGACAATGCCATTTTTCCCAGATGCACTTTAAGAAGGAGGAACTGTCTCTCACAGTACATCACGGGGGATCCTCAGATTGTACTGTCTGCTACCGGTCCTCTGCCCTCTGAGTACTGCAACATGTAGTATTCATGTAGTATAGGGATCCACACTATCCATGCCATGGACCTCTAAATCTCCAGTCTTTTAGCTCCTCTGGTTTTCCCAGCCAATGGCTTTGGGGAAGTGTTTTCCTTGTGCAATCTCCTTGCATTCCTCTCTCTCTCTCTCTCTCTCTCTCTCTCTCTCATCTCTCTGTGACCAGGACTCCCTCCCCTCCATAGCACCTATGATTTGCTTCTCCCTCCCAAATCACTTCTCCATACCTCCTATCTTCCATGATGTGGCCTCTTTTCTTCCTCTAGTTGTGCAGTTTGTTCTGTCAGTCCTTGGATTGATTTCTTGGATGTTTAGAATGCCTTGATATTTATCTAGCTGAGTTTGATGGACTAGGCAAACCTAGGGTCCTCCTACTACTCTGCCATCTTTGCTCCTCTTCAAGCTCCACTTCTAAATCTAGTTCTCTTGCTATTTCCATCACATCTTCAGTTACTTCCTCCACTGAAGTCCTAAATCCCTCAAAACCACACTGAGGGTTGGAATTAACTTTTTCTAAATTCCTGTTTATGTTGATATTTTGACTTCTTCCCATGAATCACAAAATATTAATGGCATAGAATAGTGAATCCTTTAAAGAAGTTTTCAGTTTGCTTTGAACTGATCATCAGAGGAATTGCTCTCCCTGGCAGCTATGCCCTTATGAACTGTATTTCTTAAATAAGGAGACTTGAAAGTTGAAATTGCTACTTGATCCCTGGGCTGCAGAATGGATGTGTTAGCAGTCAAGAAAACAACATGAATCTTGTTGTACACCTTCATCAGAGCTCTTGAGTGAGCAGGTGCATTGTCAATGAGCAGTAATATTTTGAAATGAATTTTTTTATCTAAGCAATAGGTCTGAGATGTGGGCTTAAAAGAGTAAGTAAGTTACATTATAAACAGATGTGTTGTTATACAAACTTTGTTGTTCCACTTAAAGAGCACAGACAGAGTAGAATTAGCATAATTCTTAAGAGCCCAAGGATTTTCCTAATGGCAAATGAGCATCAGTGGTAAAATGAGCACAAAGGTGAAGCACATTAAAGCAGAGCTCAATAAAGTGAGGTATGCCTGTATAATTTAAAAGTAATAAATGTCTATGATGTAATAAATTTAGAATAACAATTAACTGTAATTTAAGAATAATAGGAGACTATTCAGGATGCTGAAACAATAAGATCTGGTGCTTAAAGTTATATTGCTTCAGTGTTTCCTAGAGCATGATTGAAATGTGCATATGCATGGCCTTGAACAATGTAACAAAATAAAACATCACTTCCAAAACAGATTTGATTAAAATGAAGTAATTGTAAAGTCCAGAATGACTAAAAACTGCCTGCTGACACCTTGTGAGTCCACATTCAATCACCATAGTACAGCCTGTAAGACCATGAGCATCAGGTTATGTTGAGCAATGTCTAAGATTTGCTGGAAACACAGCTCTTTGAGAGATGTCTGAAGATGTAAGCACAAAATCCCTGCTCCACTAGAGAGCACTAATGACCAAACTTATTGCTGAAACTTTGGCAGTGATCATTTCACTTTTTTTTAAGTCTCCTCAATACAACTTAACCATTTAAGCTAACTTCCATGAAGGAAAAAAGTTCTAATATGTGTGTGATGAAAATAACATATTTAATAGAGAAGAGCTTCTGTATTCTGTGTCACATTATAGTATCTGAAAAAAGAATATGGAGGTAGATCACAAAATCACTAAAATCACCCTTCCCTCTTCTTTTAATTTTTAAACTCCAACAGAATACCATAGGACTTAAAAATTGCAAACAATGCCAACACCAGGCAGGGAAAGTGATAAATATAACTGTGAGGAATGTGGTATCATTCCACTCCTGAAAATGCTGATGTGATACTGTCCAATTATGTTATCCTCTCTCCTTCATCAAATAGCAAAGGTGTATTTTCTGTGGTTCATAGTTAATCTGAAAGCCCTCCCTTAGTTTTTAGATACCAAAAAATCCAAAAAGCCATACCCAGATATTATGTCATTGTAGAACTACAAAACCACTTGATACAAGTAATGCTGGTGAGGATTAAAGACATCACATTCCAAAAAAAAAAAAAAAAAAAGACATCACATTCCATCAACACAAAACAAAAATAAAATAACAAAAAATATATATATATATATATATATATATATATTTCTTTTTAACTAAAATAATTTTTTACCCTTATCTGCATGTATTTTATGTCTAATTTATTCACAGGATGTAAGCTTTTGTTTCTTCAGTTTCTTCTTCTGAGCAATCTGCTCCTGTGACTTGAAAACAATTTTTTCTTTTTCAAAAGATCACCTCAATGTGTCAGGGCAAGATCATCTATGGGTTAATCTGCCAATGATGTCAGTGAGTGAGCAGTACATCATGGGAGTTTTGTTCACTTACAAGTGCTCAGTGATTAGAGAATCTACATTTAAACCATCAAGTTGAGTTTTCCTCTGCATAAGTAAATTCATTCTCCTGGAGCCACTGACCCTGTGTCTACCACTGGTTGGAATGGGCATATATACCAATTCTACCATTATTATGATGGGTTAGTGTCTATAAAATGGTATTTTTCAGATACTTGGTGGCTTTTCAGATGCGTACACTCAATGGCACAGGTAATTTCACAGATGCTCTTAAAGTGAACACAAAGACTTGAACCTCTTGATTTGCATGATTTTGTGCAGTTTTCTGGGTTAAGTGAATAGCAAAGTGTTTTCAGGAATCACCTTAGGCCACTTGTGGGAAAAACAAAATGAGATCTTTTTATTTATTTATTTATTTATTTTTAAATGAGATCTTTTTAAAGAATATATTTCTTGTTTCATCATAGGAAACTTTGAGAAATAGTGTTCTGTTGAGAAGTCTTATATAGAAATTTGTTTGGTTGCCAGAGTCAAAATCCACATAATAATTAGGAACTAAAATTTTCTATACATAAATGAGTATTAGATATAGAATTTCTCAGACTTGGTTGTATTTCTACTCAGGATCTTGGTTGTGTTCTCTTTCCTCTTCTCCATGTCTCACACATATTTCATAGTTGGCTCCACGCTTCCTCCTCAAATCTGTTCTCTCTTCTATATTTCCATTTTCATTGAGATACATCAATCCATTCAATCTATTCAATCCATTCAGCTAGAAAAATGTGTCATCACTCTGTCCCTCCACCAGCTAGCCAAATCCTAGAGATCCTGTTTCTTAAACCCTTCCTCAATCCTTTTGTCTAAGTTCTAGCCTCCTTATGATACCTTTAGTTAGGTCCTCATATCTCTCATTTGGATTTAGAAATTATTATTCAGTTTATCTCTCTGCTTCCAGTCTCTTCCTTTCCAAATTTACCCTTCCTACTAGCACAAGTGTTTCCTCTCACAACTAAGTGTAAGTCATTTCCTACTTAAATAGTCAAAATCTTGTATGGCTCCTTACTGCCTGTGAGAGTACTCTTTATATTTTTTAATATTACAATATATTGTAATAAGTGCTAGAGTTGACATATGTAAGATATGCTAGTGTTGCAAAAGTGGGTGAAATCAACCTTAATCTATTATGATGAAAAACCTCCTGTGTGCCCTACTGCTTGTAGGAGAGACCACATCCTTGGGATAGAGGACATTTTACAAAGGAGTGCTTAATTAAGCTGAGACTAGAACACAGGCTTTGGGGTCAAAGAGTCAAAAATTCAAATTTCTGATTTACCATGTAAAGACATATATTTGAGCAAGTCATTACACCTTTCTAAGTCCAGCTTTTCAACTATAAAAGGGAGATAATTATGCCAATATTACAGAGTTTCTATGGTAATCCATTAAGGCAATTGATTTAATGCCCTGAACAGAGTGCTTAGTGCATAGTAGGTATTCATAACTGTTTTGCTTACCTCTGTAAAGATAAGTAGGAATACAAGTAATGCCTTATAATGAAAAGTATTTCAAGCAGGAAAAAGCACACAAAATGGTCTATCCAAGTGAAAAAAGTATGACCCATTTTAGAAATTTCAAGTGACTAAAGAGCTCAAAGGGGTGGGGGAAGCAGAATATGGGAAGTGAGAAGAAAGCAATGGCTTGTTTATAGAGTGCCTTATGTTCTATTTTACCCTTTGTCTCTTTCTCTCTATTGATATCTTCAAGCATTTTCAGCTTTCTTGTCATTTCCATTCCCCTCACAACTAAGCCTAGGAACTTAGGAGACCATATTCACCACTTCTACTTCCTCAAGCATCTAGCGTCACCACCCACTGACATCAACATCATCAACACCACTAACAACTTAATGGCCACATCAAGTGGACACTTGTCAGCCTGCAGTCTTCTTGAAGTCTTTGAGGGATTTTGCTTTATTACTCACCTTCCAGAAGGTCACTTCTTTCTTGGTTTCACTTACTTCTTTCAGTTTTATTTTTATCTCTCTGGAACCTCCTTTTCAATCTCTTTCAAGAGATCTTAATCCTCTGTTATCTCTTGAATATGAGATTGTCCTTGGATCTCTCCTTTCTTCATTCTGGTTCTCTCTTGTAAAATTTATCCTCAAAGTGATTTCAGGTATCCACTAAGCACTTAAGATTCTCAAATCTAATATATATCTGTAGCCCACACCTCTCTACTTGTAATTTCCATTTCCCAGTAGACTACTTCCTGACGGCCCAGACCATGCCATTCTTGTTCACTCTTCTCAATTCCTGTCTAACTGCAGTAGATGGCCTTTCTATTCTCAATTATTTGCCTCTTGATGTATTCACACCCTTTATCATGTGACTTTAAAGTCCCTCCTTTAAAGACAGCACACATTTGGGGGCCCTGGATAATTCAGTCAGTTAAGCATCAGAATCTTGGTTTTGGCTCAGTTCATGATTTTGGGGTCATGAGATCAAGCCCTGCTTTGGGCTCCAACCTTATCAAAGAGTCTGCTAAAGTTTCTCTTTCTCTCTCCCTCTCTCTAAAGTGAATAATAATAATAAATTAAAAAGACAGCACACTTTCCTTAACACATTTATATTAGATTTAATAAAGTGACTTGTGTTGACCAATATGGGCAGAAGTAAGAGTACATCAGCTCAAACCTAGTCATAAGAGTGTCATATGTCCCTACTCTCTCCTCTGTAAGCTCTCAGGCTCATTAAGCGTTTCCACTGAGAAACCAATGTCCTTCCATCCTCAGACCCAGGCTGAATCTGGTGAAACAGAGTCAACCCAGTATTCCTACAGATGTGCAGAGTGAGGCAAAACAGCTCTAGCCAACCTACAGTCGGGTGAATGAGATAACAAATGATTACTTTTTAAGCTGCTGAATTTCAGGGTGATTTATTATTCAGTATCTTTGTAACTATAGCTAAAAAAGAGAGCTACAGTTCAACCCTTGTGATTGAAGGATAGAGAGCATAGGAACAAATGCAGATATATTTATAGATTTGATGTTCTGGTGTTGAGGAAGTTTTTGCCTGATTACTTCTATTTCCTCAATGGAGTGCAAAGAGACATAATTAATTGATTAAGTGGACTGTGTACAGAAAGAAGGGTGAGAAGACACTGAAATTATAAAAGTCTTGAAAGATAGAGATGCAGGGTATGGAAAAATAGCTGGCTTTGCAGACAGTCTAGTACATTTATTCATAAATTTATCAACCATATGAATTTAGGCTTTTGTGATTTATTTTTATGTAAGCTAATTACTTTTTTAAATGTGAACTTTATAATTTTCTTTTGTATTTGTGTAAGTTTTTTTCATATGTGAAGGTACTATACTTTGACATGTTCCTTATATGAATTTTTTTTCCAATTGGGAGGTTCCCTTACACTTTTGTTCATAATCTTTGTCATAGAAAATATTTTATCTTATTTATATAGTACAGAAGATATTTGATTTTAAATGGTTAAACCTATCTATCTCTTATGTTTTATTTTCTATGCTTCCTTTGGAAATTCTGTAGAAAGTTCAGGAAAGTAAAGATTTTTTTTAGCACTAGAGAATTTTAGAACTAGAAGCCATCATTTTCACATGATGAATTTCATTGAGGAAGATGAGGTTTAGAAAGGTGAGGAGACTAACTCAGCAAGTGGTACAGCCTAGGGGAAAGAGCAGTTCTGCCTGACTCCTGGGCAGCTTGTGATATTAACTGATGGTCCCAGTCCCATCTCTTTTGATAATACCTAATATTCCAAAGCTAGGAAGCCTCAAATTTCACACACACTTTGTATGGCAGATAGATTGTGAGAATATAAAGATATCTTTGCTCGATGGATGATCTAGAGGATTAAATTTTGGGGAAGAGTGCCTTTCTCCTGATGCTATTGGACTACAATTCCTATCTATGACACCTCTCCCTTATTATTACTTTATGTGTCTCTTCAAAAGTCTCTCATGGATTCTTTTTAAATTGAAACTCAAACTGGACCAAAGACATTATACATTTATTTAAACATAAGGTTGAATTCAAATATCATTAAAAGTTTAAAACACAGCAGCAAGAATGAGATTATCTGTTGTGAACCTGATTGTAATACTGTTGGCTATATCAATGAAATTCTATGCAGGTTGTGCTTTTGGAAGGAAGCTCACCTATATAATAGTATTTCCCTTCAGGTATTAGTGTAAAGGGGGGGGAAGGGAAAATAATTTTTGAGAGTTTTAGCAGGGAGAAACAAACACAGGGAGATTAGAATATTGTCCTAGGAGAAAGAAACACTTTTGTCTACTTATGTGGACTTCAAAATAAGAGTTGCCCCTCAAAATCTTTCTTGATGAAAATTAGTAAGATATTAAGTAAGCTTTCTAATTTACTAGTCAGTTTGCAATAAGGTCTTTAAGAGAACTGTTAACTCTGATGTTATAAAGAAAATCTGCTGTACTCTTACTCAAATACATACCTCAAAAACAGGGGATCATCCTAATTGTCCTCAGTTGTTACATTTTAAAAATTTACCCAATGCTAGTCAGAAAAATTGCAACCATGAACCCGGGCAGGTATAACTTTCTACAAGTGATACAGATCTCTAAACTTCTATCACACTAACAAGAGCACTGTAGCACTTTTACAAATAGCTAAATCATTTTCAGCAGACAGAGGTTCTTACCAGGTTAGGGAATCTTCACTAGTCTTAATATTTACACTGTGATGATGATTATACATTTCTTAGCTGTCAGTACCTGTACCCTGACAATAACATTCCCATGGATTAGCATTCATTTTTATTAAAACTCTCCTTGTTAGAGAATTTTCCCCTTAGTAAACATAGCCCAACTGTCTTGATCTTTGCTAATTAGCATAATGACTCGTGTGTAGATACCTGTATTCTGTACGCACATGTGGATCCATGTGTACTTAAAAACTATTGGACTAGGTGAGCTCAGTTCTCTGAATCTGAGCAGCTTTTTTATTAGTTGTGTATACTTTTGTGAAAACAAGAGTCTTCGGCTGATAAGAAATATATCCTAGAAAGGAGCAAAACCCTATCTGCTAAGCTTTTTAT
Source organism: Taxidea taxus jeffersonii (assembly GCA_003697995.1). Taxonomy (NCBI): domain Eukaryota; kingdom Metazoa; phylum Chordata; class Mammalia; order Carnivora; family Mustelidae; genus Taxidea; species Taxidea taxus. The sequence continues at coordinate 18,401 of ML102766.1, read as the reverse complement.
TTTTTTCTGATTTTTCCTAGCAAGTGTCTATTTTTACTTTCTATCCCTGACACTAACTAGAGCAGCTTGAATTATATACAATGTATTTATGTAGCCAGAGGTAGAGATGATAGGTGCAGGAGTAACTATGTGATATAGATTGAGTTCTACTAGGTAACATATAAAACAGTGAGGTTATGATTAGCCTAGCAGCATATCCGTATCTATTCAGTATTTCTTAGTTGGGGTATGGATGACATTTTGCAAAAACCAATTCATTATTGAGCTGAATTTACAAGAATATCCATAGGATGTATACATCCTCTATCACTGCCAACAATATGCAACTAATACCCTCTGTCATTGTGATAATCCAAAATGCCCCCACAAATTTTTACAGTGTTTCAAAGGACGGGGAAAGAAACAGCCCAGGTTGTTAAATAGAAGATTTCATAAAGATGTTATAGAAACATTTAATAAAATTTTCCTAAGCAAATTATTGTTTTATTATTAGATCTTCTAATAATGCACCCTAAAATGTTATTTTGTTATAATACCTAAAGAGTAGGAGAGCAACAGCTTATGCTCTTAATATTTCAAAAAGCATTATGTCAGAATGTGGCTTGGGCCTTTTCTCAGTGTTGGCTCCACCATGGGTTTGCTCTTTGCTGCCACAAACTTTGGGTAAAATGTAGAGAGATTTCTTTGAAAGTGAATTCTTTGCTCCTCTTTTGTTTTCACTTGAAGATGCTCTGCTTCTTACACTCTATCCACTGCTCTCCAACTTATGGTTTAAGCACTTAATCTCCAACAAGTGAGAGACTCTAGGTTCAGTTGAATCACCTTTCACCTGAAGAAGAGATGAAAGATCGTGAGCAAAATTCCCAAATACCTGGATTAGTAGAGTTGCTAGACAGGATAAAAGAAATAATCCAAGAAGAAAGCTAGAAGGTTGGAAGGAATAAGAATCAAGAGTAAAATTTTTCCAATTAGGGAATATGTTATAAAATAGGAGGTAAAGGAAAATTTGAACTACTGGTACTATATAATAGAAGGATCATCTGGGAAGAAAAAACAGCATCATGTTCTTTGTACAGCACGAAGGAGGGCTCATGGGCATCCCCAGCTGAGAAAACCAGCTGTTAATGCAGGAAGAGAAGCAAACTGACACTGGTTGACTCCATGCCGAGGCTTCTGCATTAGTCCTCCTTCAGATAGAACCTGGTTCCCTGAATATTGGTTTCTGTTTGTTTTGTTGTTTCTGTTTTTGTTTTGTTTTGTTGTTGTTTTTGTTGTTTCTGTTTTGAAGCTGAAAGTGTGGCTCAATTTATAAAGTCCAAAACTTGCTCTATCCATTTCTGCTTTCTCATGTGGCCAATGAACTATGATGACTTGGGAAATACAGAGAACCTAGAAATTTAGAAGGAGGTAATGTCATCCAATTAGATATCACAAAGTCCACATGAAATAGCATTCTTTGGTTTTGTTAGGCACAACAGAGGTGGATTTCTTTCAAAATAAATGACTTGTACAAAAAAATGTGAGTATAGTATTTATGTACACATATCTAAATGTAAACCCAAGAATATGAGGAAAATGATTGTAATGATTTATAGACAATCTCCATGCCAAGCACTTTGCCAGAGATTAACCTCTGGAATCTTCAGTTCTGTAAAGATTACAGATCACTAAAACACAGTAGAGCAGGTACATTTTACAAAGGAGGAGAGTTGAGAGAGTTTAAGTACTTAGATAGCATATGGAATACTTTGTATAGCCAGTATTCCAACCTGGTCTGTGATTTCTAATTTATAGGTCTTCATATTTTCTTTAGTGCATGTAGATTAGATTAAGACAGGCGTAAAGTTGGCATTAGTACTTTTAGGGGAGTGATTTATCCCAGCTAAAGAAGAATATTGATAGTATTGTTTTCATATATTTCACAAAACTGGAAAAAGAAGACTGGCTGAGAAGAGTTTTGAAGAGTTTATTTCTATAGATAGAAGCCATGAGTTCCTTAAATTATTGACTGTGTTGATAATATTAGAGCTCTCAGAAACTAGATGATAATAAGTAGACCACTGTGGACTTCATTAAAGAAATAAAGGAGAACTGATTAGTGAAGGAAAGTAATAGGAACTTTCCAAGTAATCATGTAATTTTGAGTTTAAATTGGTTTGTGACAGGGACATTTATTTCAGTACTTTACATATGGTTAAAAATAAAATTTGGAAACTACTAGAATGTTCCCTTGTATGGAAACTTGAACAAATTGTGATACATGAAAACCCTGGAAAATTACATAGTCATTCAAAAGAGAGCATTTGATGTATGTCAATTGTCTGGGATAAAATCCATGATTAGAATGAGGGAGAAAAGCAAGATGCAGAGATGAATACATAATAGGATCTCTTACTCAGGTTGGATTTTCCAGGAAGCAAAATCTCAGATAGTATTTAGACTTTAGGGTACTTATTAGGGAGTGGTTTAGAATCAACACTTGTGGAAGGGAAGGGGAACTGAACTGAAACTGAACTGTAAGACAGGCCTAATGAGAATCTCAGCTGACCCAGCAGGGATGTTTGGAACTATAATGGGCCATCAGAATGTCCCTGCACTGGACCAGAATGGCCCATAAGTCATATTCAGTCACTTAGTGGGCTCAGAAAATGGTGTGATCTTGGGTGAGGCAGCTCTCTGTCCCTGGGACAATCCCTGAAGAAACTGAAGGCTGAGGGCATCCACTAGCAGCATTTCCAGCTTCTGGCTCTTGGCTGAAGGGGGATCTTGGGACTGCTTCCCACCATCACAGTACCTAAAGCAAATCACCCCCAAACTCAAAGGTGTAAGCGTGTTTATAAATGATTATATACACAAGAAGGAATATAGAATACAAACCTTGGTGCCGAGGAAAGGGATTGAACTAGGGATAGTGCAAGTACTCAAATCTAGACAAGTTAATAAAAAAGAAGAAGATACAATAATTTATTTAGTTAAATTTAAAATATATGTAGTGCTTAGCAGTATTAAAGGATGGTCATCTAATAGTATTTATCTCTGGGTTATAACATTACCTTTCCATCGTGCTTCTCTATGCTTTTTGAGTAAAAATAAAGTTTTTAAAATTTAAATGAATTTAAATTTATATTTAATGAGTAAAATCTATTTAAAAATGAATAACAAATTATGATCACTAGATATACTTAAAATAAGGCCTTAAGTTTTCAGAAAATAGATTTCAAAAAATTTAGTTCACATAGCAAGATGCTCTAAAAGACACGATGGTTTTAGAAGCACTGGAGTTGCAAAACCAGTCACAGTCTCCACAAGTTAAAGTTAATGGATTAAGTGTTTATATACAACATGCATTGTTCAAATATTTCTTGAATGCTTTCAATGAGCCAGGATGTTCTAGGATGTTGAGTTATGTCTAAAAGGAAAGCACACAAAAATTCCTAACCTTGGGATGTCTGGGTGGAACAGTCAGTCAAGCATCTAACTCTTGGGGTGCCTGGGTGGCTCAGTGATTAAGTGTCTGCCTTTGGCTCAGGTCATGATCCCAGGGTCCTGGGATCGAGCCCTGCATCAGGCTCCCTGCTATGCAAGAAGCCTTCTTCTTCCTCTCTCTTCTGGCTTGTGTTCCTTGTCTCACTGTCTCTCTCTCTGTCAAACAAACAGGATATTTAAAAAACAAACAAACAAAAAAAACTGATTCTTGGTTTCTGTTCAAGTTGTGATCTCAGAATTGTGAGATCGAGTTCTACGTTGGGCTCATGCTGAGTGTGGACTCTGAGATTCTCTTTTCTTTTTCCCTCTGCCGCTCATGCTTGTGCTCTCACTCTTTCACTTCTTGCTCAAATAAATAAGTACATCTTAAAAACAAAAACAAACAAACAAAAAAACCCTGCTTTCATGGATATCACATTCTTTAAGGATGAGAGAAAATAATAAGAACAATAAATGAGTAAATTCTATGACAGTTTTGAAGTTGTTGAAGGCCAGTGTCCAGGGAAACAGAGACTATCAGATTCTGCGATTGGAATTCAGGGGTGTTTTGGAAAATGCTCTTGGAAAGAACAGTTAGCTAAGAGAGGAGAAGGAAATTGGCATTAGTAGCCCAAAGTGACCTACTGTCAACCCTAGCTTAAAAATGAAGAACACTCACTGGGTTTTTTTGGAGCATTCTCCCTCTTGGGCCATTCTACTAGGCTAGTAGAATCTATAGTTGAGGTACCTTGAGACTGTATCTTGATTTAGGGCTGGAGAATTAACACAGTGCTAAATGAAGACTATGGAAGTATATTTAGCCCATTTTTAGTGAATACAAATGGTTTCTTGGCCTTTTTTCTGAAGATATAGAAAAGAACTTTCTGGCTAGATCACATACTATATACCATGTGTCTGATGTATTATTAACCAACTTGGGCAGAGATGTCACATCTAGCAAACAAACTATACTTGAAATTTTTTCTAGGCTGACTTTTCAGTAAGCAGTCCACTGCAAACCCAGCATCTATCTGGGTTTTGTAGAAGTCCAACTGGTGAGTTAAGTGGAGATGTAATGTGGGTTACTAATCCTGAACCCACTACATCTTTAGTAATGAAAATAGTCTGCTTATTCTCTTCCAGTTTCAATATAAATACATCCAAGACCATTGTGAGGGGCAAGTTTCAGATACTTTGCCTTTGTTTTTCCCACTCTGATGGGTTTTATCCTACAAGCCAAGCAACCAGTGTGGGGTATTTTCAAAAGCTAAATATGTCTATTTCAATTGTGCATTCAGAGATCAAGTGAGTCTACAAACCCAGTAGTCCCAGTGAACACGTTGTGAGCCACGCTAGGGACTTGACTCCTTCCCCAAACAGGAGGGCCACAATGATGTTTTGGTCTTCCAGGTAGCTATAGCAACTTGGACCCTGTGTCAAGAGATCTTGAAAGTTTTGGGCTCTTACCCCTCACTCCAGTGTAAAATTACCCAAGTATGTGGCATGGTCCTTCGGGGAGGGACTGGGAGAGTTGTTACTTTCTTCCTTCTGAGGTATAAGTCTGTCCTATAATCAATAATTTCTAGGTCTGAAAACTGGCTCTCATCTAGAATCTGGGTAAATGTTGACACATCTTTTTTATTAGGGTAACTGCCTTCATCCTCCTGATCATCCTTCCTTTAATTTTGGCTGTACACATTGGGCAATACTTTTGTTGGTTGCCTGTATATCTTACCAAGAGACCTACCTCCATAGCTCTCTGCAGATCCTCTCCAGGTCACCAGTCTGATGTTGCCATTCATTATAATAATTTTTCCAATTAGTTTCTGACAGTTCGGCACTGCCACCTTGCTCTGTTAACTAGAAATCCTTTGAGTCCCATTGCTGTCAGTGAGCTCAGTTATTAAGAGCATCTCTGACTGTCATCCCTGGCCTCTAGAGGACAGTTACCTATGAACTTCTATCTCAGCAATGCCCGTGCTTCTCTCACTAGCACATTCCTTACTTCTTTGGTTAACTGGAATTTTCTCCCATGAATCATTGTGATCTAGTAGGTTTTCTAACCTATTTAGCATAGGCACTCAGGTGTACTTACTTCTGTAAACCCTTTGATCCCTCTACAACTGTAAGCTATAGCAATTCTAGCACTCCTACCTGCACAGTATAATCCATCACTTGCTCTAAGCTTCTGGGAGCCTCCCACTACTGTTAGCTCCTCTCCCAGGGACTTTGCATGTGTTTTAAGTCCTGTAACCTGGGAGAGTACTCTCACATCAATAAACTCTCTTTTATCCAGCATCCTCTGAATGTAATCCCACATGTACCCACTGGGATCCAGCCAGTATATATTGGCTAGCTTTTCCTTCAGCTCACAATCCTTTTGCTGTGTTAGCCGACTCAGCATTTCCTCAAATATGTTAGGTTGTGATTTAACCATTGTTACTGGCTTAGTGATGGGAGAGGGTGGAGGGAGAAGTAAGAGCATTTCCTGAAACATCTGGCCTTGCAGGGAAGACAACTCAAGCGAATTAGTCTAGAACGTCCATCCATAAGTAGCAGTGTATCATTTTAATAGTCTCAAAGTGTTCAGGAGTATCTGGAAATTGGAAAATTCTACAACCCAGATATCTACATCCCAGGTTCCAGAGTTCTACTTCTGAATCCAGGACTTGACCTTAGCATACCACATCTCCTGGAACAGAGGAATATACTTTCTAAGAAGCTCTACTCTTCTTTAATTAGATACTGAGTCTTCAGTTTTCACTCCCCACTGGCCACAGGAGACCCTCTGAATTTCATACTGTTACTTATAATCACCCTCAGATTTTCCATGCTTCCAATCTATCAATGACACCCAGAAATAACCATCAAAAAAAAAAAATCCAAAATCCTTAAAATTATTATTTTTGAGATTCTCCAACTCCTAAGAAATTATACATGCCAGTGAATTCCATTTACTATCTATCTGTTGCCAGTTATATACCACTGAACATTTTTTGTACCACTGAACATTTTAATAATTTCACCACAACCAGACGCCTGCACCTAACAATATTTAATCTACTCCTCTTGAGGTCGTAATTGCAGCTCACTTGCTGGTGATTCAGTTCTAAACATCGCATTTTAGATTTCGCCCCCGAAAATCAATGCCAGTACAATTGTCATGGGTCAAATTTTATGAGACTCTGATAGTTGTGTACAGAGAAATATTGGGTAGAAGTCCCAGGAATGACCACTGTGAGGGATGAGAGAAGGACTGAGCAGAAGGGGAAGCTGAACCATGAGGCAGTTGCTACAGGGGACTCATCTAGATGGCCCTACAGGGAGTTGTAAAGCTTGGATGACCCTTTACAGCTGTCCCAATTTGAGGCAGGGGGTACAGATCATTAAGCCTCTTGAACTGACTGGTCAAGTTCAGTGTGCTGCCCCCTAGCAGGACATAATCCTAAGCAAAGCTGCTTTCTTAGCTGAGTGACTGTGGGAGAGGAATTCAACTTAGAATCATAGGCATTACTGCACAAAAGGAATGAGACTTTCACTAGAGGAATGAAGATATAATGTATGCAATGTAGCACATTTCAATAGAAAACATTTGAAATATTTTAAAGGGGAAAAACAAAGTAATTATGAGAAAAAGTCAAAGTAGCAAAATCAATAACATATAACTAGAAAATACCAGAGTACATCAAGATTAAATGGCATCTGTCTAAATAACACATCAGTCAAAGAAATCTCAAGAGCACTTTAAAAAATATTGAGCTAAACAAAATCAAAACACAAATTATCAAAATTTGTGGGATGCAGCAAAAACAGTGCTTAGAGGGAAATGTATAGCATTGGATTCATATATGAGAAAGGAAGAAATATCTAAAACCCATAACCCAAGTTTTCACCTTAAAAAACTGGGAAAAGAAAAGCAAGTTAAATCCACAGTAAGAAAATTAAAGGAATACAGGCATACCTCATTTTATTGTGCTTCACTTAGTTGGGCTTCACAGAAATTGCATATTTTACAAATTGAAGGTTTGTGACAATTCTGAATCAAGTAGGTTTATAGGTGCCATTTTTCCAATAGTATTTGCTCACTTCTTGTCTGTCTGTCACATTTTGATCATTCTCGTAATATTTCAGACTTACTAAATTTTTACAGTGATTTTTAATCAGTGATTTTTGCTGTTACTCTCATTGTTTGGCGGCACCACAAACTTCACCCGTTCATCACAGCAAACTTAATAAATTTTGAGTATGTTCTGATTGTTCTACAGACCAGCTGTTTCCTTATCTCATTCCCTCTCCTCAAGCCTCTCTATTCCCTGAGACACAATAATATTGAAATTAGGTCAGTTAAGAACCTACAGCGGTCTCTAAGTGTTCAATTAAAAGAGTCAATCAACATGGTAAGCTTCACTGTTGTCTTATTTCAAGGAATTTCTGCAGCCACTCTGACCTTTGGCAACTACCACCCCATCAGTCAGCAGCCAGCAATACAGAAGGAAGAGTCTCCATAAACAAAAAGATTATGACTTGCTTAAAGCTCAGATGATGGTTAGCATTTTTTAGCAATAAAATTATTTTTAATTAAGGTGTGTACATTTTTTAAACAATGCTATTGCGCTCTTAATAAATTATAGTATAGTGTAAACATCACTTTTATAATCAGTGGAAGCCAAAAACATCCATTTCACTTGCCGTTTGTGATATTGGCTTTATTGTTGTGGTCTGGAACTACCCTGCAATACCTCCAGTGTACGCCAGTAGTAAGAATTAGTGCAAAAATCAATGAAACTGAAAACAGGAAATCAATAGAGAAAATCGGTAAAACTGAAATTTGCTCCTTTGAAAAGATCAGTAAAATTGATAAGCCTCCAGTTAGGCCAAGAGAAAAAGAAAGGGCACTAATATTAGGACTAAAAGCAGAAATGAAAGAGGGAGCATTACCACAGGCCCTACGGACATTAAAGGTTAATAGAGAAATATGATGAATAACTCAATGTGTGTTTCTAAATATTTGTTAAAATACAAAGCAGTCTCAAGTACATTCTTCACAGGATTCTTAAGTCTATCACCTTCACTAAACTTGGCCATACTCACTAAGCCAATCATTTATTCTGTGTCGATCTAAACACACATTCCCTCTATGCTGCTTCTGAGAAACTAAAAATCCAAGGTATAAACTTATTCATTTTAGGGTCAAGTGTCAACATTGCTATTAACCAATTTACTCTTCTTTAGCTTACTTACTTGAAGTCAACAGATAATCACTGAACATTTAATATATTAATATTCTGTTAAATCCTGCACTCTATGCTTCTTGGAATTAATGTTTCAAATATTTACCACTGATTTTATGCACTGCATCTACCTTCACTCCCTCATTTTTACAAGATGATTACTATATTAGTGAAAAATAGAGGTAGTCAAAATTGAAATCTCTTTAGTACCCACTACACTGCCTTCATAATCCCTTATTTCTTCTCTTTACTTCTTTCTTCTTTGCTCCTTTTTTTTCAGAAGAAGGTTGTTTCTACTTTTTCCCAAGGCTGGTTCTACCATTTGGGCTTCTGATCCAATTCTTAAATTTTCATTGCTAACTTTATAATTATTTCTTCTCTTGTATATTTTATATTACTCTCTTCTATTCATACTTTTAAAAACTGAGTTATTATTGGGGCGCCTGGGTGGCTCAGTTGGTTAAGCATACAACTCTTTTCTTTTTTTTATATTATATCTAATTAGCCAACATGCAATACATCATTAGTGTTTGATGTCGTATGATGTGGTTCATATATACAAGCATCCAACTCTTGATTTCAGCTCAGGTCATGACCTCAGTGGCATGAGATGGAGCCCCGTGTTGGGCTCTATGCTGAGTGTGGAGCATGCTTAACATTCTCTCCTTCTCCCTTTGCCTCCTCCCCTACCCCGCTCACTGTCACACACACTTTGTCTCTCAAAAAAATTAAAAAATTAAAAAACAAAAAAACCCTGAGTTACTATTGCATGTCCTACATTATTCACAGCATTTAACAATTTCTCTGTTCCTATATAGCTTACCTTCTGTGAGGAGAGACCGTTTTCGAGGATATGTTGTTTATATACTATTAAGGGGTGATAAATACTGTCACAGAAAATCAAGTAGTGTGTTAGTCAGAATTCTCAAGAGAAATGGACAGATATATATAATAGATATAGATCTAATAAGGAATTAGCTCACACTTTATAGAGACTGAGAAGTCCCATAATCTGCCATCTGCAAACTAGAGACCCAGGACAGCAAGTCATATAGGTCCAGCCCAGGTCTGAAGGCCTGTGAACCAGGAAAACTGAGGGGGTTAAGTTCATAGTCTGAGCTTAAAGGGTGATGTCCCCACTTGAAAACAATCCGGCAGAGAATTGATTTTCTACTCCTCTGCCTTTTTGTTCTATACAGGACCTCAGTGGATTGAATGAGGTCCACTCATACTAGGGAGGGCAATATGTTTTATTCAGCATAAAGATTCAAATGCTAATTTCATCTCGAAACACTGTCATCAGCACACCCAGAAATGATATTTAGCCATATCTCTAGGCATATACCATATACCTATGGACCTGCCAGGTTGACACATAAAATTAACCATCACAAGTAGGAAAAGGAAATAGGGTGTGCTGGGGTGTAGGATGACATTTTAAAGAGGACCCAGGTAAGTCCTCACTGAAGGAGTCGTTTGATGTAAACAATCCACAAGGATGCTGGAGATGAGCAAGCCAAACAAAGGGAACACTGCCTGGGCTCAAGGCAGAGCAAACCTGAGCTGATCCAGGAATAGTAAGGAGTAGTTTAACATGGAGGAAATGAGGTGGAAAGGTAAAAAGGAGCCAGATTATGGAGGCCCTTTTTAGCCACTATAGAGACTTGGTCTTTTACTCTGAGGGAAGTAAGAAGCTACTGAGATTTTCACACAGTGGTATGAAAAAATCTGTCTTTTGTTTTAATAGGATCACTGCAGCTACAGTGTTGATAACAGACTGTAGAAGAGAAGGAGGAAACGAGGAGACCACTCATGAGGGTCTCTGGCTGAGAGATGCTGGTGGTAGGAACCAGAGTGTTAGCAGTTGAGGTGGTAAGAAGTGGTATGTTGCTTTTGTTGTTTTGTTGTTGTTGTTTAATATATTTTGATAGTAGGGAAACATGACAGATAAAAAAGAGTCAAGAATGACACCAGAATTTCTGATCTAAGCAACTGGAGTGATGGTCACTCCACAAAACTGAGGGTCAGTTTTGGTGGCCTTAGAGAGAGGTGTTCAATCTGAGAAAATTAAGATGATCTTTTCAAATAGTTAGATATAAAAGTCCATATTGGAAATTTACGTATTAGAGTCTTTGGGATATAAATAAAATTTAAAATCATGAAATTGGATGGGATCAGCAAGTATAGATAGATAAGAGAAAGCATTCTAAAGAGTAAACCTTGGGTCACTTCAGGGTTAAGAGGTTAGCAAGGCAGAAGGCAAACCAGAAGAGTGGTTTCCTATAAGCCATGTGAAGAAAATACCAAATTCTCTTGATGAGTCAAAAAAGAGGAAGACTGAAATTGGTCTTGGATTTAACAAGGTACACACAAGTCATTGAAATCTTCACAAAAGACTGATTGGAGTCTGTTTAACAGTTAAAAGAAAGAGGGAACTTACTGTATATGCATATATAATTTATATTAATATATCACAATTAATTAATTTATGTATATTGATTTATTTATAAATAATTAATTTATATTAATATATATTTAATTTCTTAAAAGAAATATGTATATTTCTTTTAAAAACTTTCCATCAAAGGATGAATGAGTTCTAGGTAGAGCAACGAATGAGGTTATAATGGGAATATATATTCCCATTATATATATATTTTATATATATACAAATTATATATTATATAATATATATATTAAAATATATATTTGTAAAATATATATATTTTATATATATATAATATGTATATGTATACTAATGATAATAGTACAGCTGAGAGAAATATTTGATGATGAAGGAGAGGGGAAAACTACAGGAACAAGGTTCTTAGATGGGGCCAGAGCAAATGGATCTAGTGAAAATGTAGAGGGTTTGACTTTAAATAGGAACACTTAGAGTTTAGTCCACTAAGAGGAAAGGAAAAATGCTGTGTACTTTTTCTTGAAGATGAGTAGATGTAGCTCTGTAGATCTGTACCTATAGTAAATCCGTACCTCACAGAATTTTTGTGAGCTCAATGAAAGCAGAGAACTGGAATAAAGAATAAGGAATAGGTGTTCAGGGTTTGAGAAGAATATGAAACAGAGAGGAAAGAGGAAGAGTAAAAGTAACATAATTGTTTTGCAGCATAAAATGCCCACTTGACTAACTGCCATGAAGTTAACATGAGAAAGAGATTTATACATTTTTTTCCAGCTTCTACTGATACTAACTCTTCCCAATTTCAGTTCCAGTGGTTTTTTTTGGGGGGGTGTGTGGAATCCCCTGCCAACAGCACACAAAGCAATTCTTGGACATCACCAGGGTTTTTAAGAATTGAATTCCAGAATATCTGCCTAGAGATAGCATCAGATTCCATAGGTTAATCATCCAGTTGTACAAATCTGCCCCCCCTGCCACACACACACACACACACACACACACACACACACACACACTACTTCACATGCCTGCTGCAAGGCCCAGGCTATTATCAGAGCTTCTGATTGAAGGTTCCAGTGACTTCTTCCTTAGGTTCTTTTAATTTGCTTGAGTGACTCACAGAATTCAGGGAAATACTTAAATTTACCAGTTCATTAAAAAATAGAATAAAGAATACAAATCAACAGCCTAATGAAGAGATACATAGGGTAAGGTATAAAGCAAGGGTGCAGAGCCTTTGTGTCCTCTGCAGGCACACAATTCGTTCCAATCTCCACATGTTCACCAACGCAGAAGCTTTCTGAACCCAGTTTTTGGGATTTTATGAAGGCTTCATTGATTAGTCATGATTGACTAAGTCACTGGCCATTGGCTGATTCAACCTCCAGCCCCCCTCGCCTCCCCAGAGGTCAGAGTTGTGCTGGGAGGGTGGAGGACTAAAAATTCCAAACTTTGGTCCTCCTGGCAACCAGCTCCCACCCTTGAGAGGGGTCCAAAAGTCAACTTCATTAATATAACAAAAGACACATTTATCACTCTCTATACTTAGGAAATTCCAAGGGTTTAGGGAACTGTGAGCCAGGAACTATAGACAAAGACCAAATACATATAAGAAGTATATCTTGGTCATTCACATGAGAAATATATATTTCTTATTAATCATAATATCAAACAGCCACATTCAGCTATTCAGGTACATGAATGAAGAAGTTGCAGAGCTGCGTTTAACAAGGGTCAGGGTTTTGTTGAGCAAGTTTTGCAAAGAGAAAGCCAGTGAATTAAGATATATGAAAAAGTATTCAAGATGATGGATCATGGAAAATTGAGAACATTTGCAAGGGAGTGCTTCTAATGATCAACTGAGCTGAGTATGGAAGGAATCAAAGGCCGTAATGGGTAAGGGAAATAGTGGTAGTAGGATCAATAGGTCAGTGGTCTGATGAAAGGGAGGATTGACGGATATTTGGGAACCGGGGATCTGAGGATCTGAAAGTCAGAAAGTGACAAGTAGACAGTGTATCTAGGGTCTGTGTGACCACAGAGGTCAGTGATCGAGGTAAGGTGGAAGAAATCATCATTAGAGGGGGATGGCAAAGTCCTTGGAGAATTATATACCTGAATACTGAAATCTCTCAGAATGGAGGAAAGACTCATGGTGGAGAGGCAGGAGTTGTCAAACGTTGAGGTGAAACTCAAAGTCCTTTAGATGATTTTTTTTAAAAGAACCAGAAGTAGATGGTGTGGTGGGATGACATTAATGTTAAAGGGAAGGGGGGGCATAGGAGAACATAGCCTAATAGTCTGTATTAGTAGAAGGATGAACCTTCTACTAGTTCAGCATGTGTGAGGGCTACAAAGCCTATAGTGCCTTTAAAGGACCCACATTTCAGCAGGAGCAAGAAGATGAAGGGAACTTTCAGAGAGGTTGTTGAGGACATGAGGCGAGGGTTGCTAATAGACAATCAGTCTTAGGAGACAGGGAGACAGCTACTGAAATGTGGATGTGCAGAACTATATGGAAATGAGAATGTGGAAAATGAACTCTGTCCTGGGAATCAGGGTTTCTCATTGTGACTGACAAAAATAGTGATAAAATGCATCGGAGATGAGTCCTAATGACACAGGTAAGTTCTAACAAGGAGGCAAGTATTAGGAAGAAAACAAAGGCTGGAATCTATGAACTTTTCTTCAGTATCTTGATGAAGGAGTGAAGAAAGACTAGAAAAAAGATGGTCTCTCTCTTTTTTTTTTTTAATATTTTATTTATTTTTTTGAAAAGAGAGTGAACACAGAGGGAAAGGGAGAGGGAGAAGCAGACTCCCCTCTGAGTGCAGTGCCTGACTCTGGGCTCCATTCCAGGACTCCAAGACTATGACCTGAGTCAAAGGCAGATGCTTAACCAACTGAACCGCCCAGATGCTGCTAGAAAAAAGATGGTCTTAACTACATGGTTATCATGTAACCACAAAGCCTTTGAAACGTTTCTCTCAAATGCAGAAAGCCTTTCTTATTGCCAAATTTGTTGGCTTCTATATGGGGCAAGCTCAAATATATTAGCAGGTACCTCTAGTTTCTGTTTTTTCCATATAAAATAAATAATAGTTTCCTCTAAAATAAATTATAAAATAACCATGATTTTGGCATATGAGTAAGCAGACGCCAATTGTGGGTTTGCTGCACTCAGAGCAGTAATAGTAAAGAGAATCTGCCATCTCTTCCCAAACCAATTAGTGGTGAAAATAAAACTGCTCTGAATACAACCCTAGGATTACCCCCTGGCTGCTTCTTTCAAGGCTTTTTGGATTTTTCAGCATCATTATTTCTGTGGACCACTTAGCAGTTTAGGAATACCCTTCCTTTTGGGATTTCCTGTCACTATCTCCTTTCTTGATGACTCTTTCTGAGTCACCTTACTTGCCTTCTGATCCCTTAAATAAAATCTAGGCATTCCCAAAATTTTCTATGTGTTTTCCTTCCTGTTCTATTCTGTAGCAGGAATATAAATCTAAAATGATGTCAAAGATTACCTAGGTGGCTCAGTTGATAAATGGGCCAACTCTTGATTTCAGCTCCAGTCACGATCTCAGAGTCCTGGGATTCAGCTGTGTGTTGGGCTTCATGGTCAGTGGAGAGTCTGCTTGAGGCTTCTCTGCCTCTCTCTGCCCCTCCCCCTGCTCGCTCTCTCCCCCTCTTTCTCAGATAAATAAATAAATCTTAAAAATAAATAAGTAAAATGATTTCAAGGGATGTGATGTCACTCCTTGCTCCAAATCATCTTCTCCAATGGAAGTCAGAGGGACATTAAAAATAAACAAATGAAACTGCTAATAGTAAATGTCCTGTACAAAAAATATTTAATGGCCTCTTTTCACCATGAGACAAGTCTTTTCTCCTCAGGATAACATTAAAGATTTTATGCAGTTTGACCCTTTCCTTCTTCCAGGGTTTCATTACCCATCACTTTTTCTCTCCTGGGGACACCCTTTATGCGAGCCACATTTGACAACATGCCATTTGTGGGTGCTGATTACGTACTGTGTTCCCTCAGGTTTTGCTTATACTATTTCCTTTACACCGCATGTTCTTCTTCCTTGTCTCCATTTGTTAGTCATTCCAATTCAGAGAAGAATTCTTTTGTGAGGTCTTTCTGAAGAGCATCCCAACCCTCAAATTGTCCAATTATTCCTGTCTGCTGTCATTGCCCTCTATTTACCCTTCTAGTACAGAAGTTGTCAGAGTCCGTTTTACACTTTACCTGTTCACTTAAATTCTTCTTGCTAAAAAAGAAGTGGGATAATTGTCATTAGATGTGTGTGTGTGTGTGTGTGTGTGTGTGTGTGTGTGTGTGTTTTCTCCTTGTCTCAGTATTCTCTGTTAGATTATGAGTTTCTCCAGGGCAGTTTTTCATTCCCTCAGTACTTCACACAGTTCTGGGCACATAACTGGTAGTTAAAGAATGTTTATTCAATTAAAACATGATAGGGAATAATTCAGGCTGAAAAGGAAGAGTGAATAACCACCAGCTGAATACAGAGATGACAGTAGAACTGAGTTCTACAAGGATAAGGATTTTAAACTGTTTTGTCTTTTGAAGACATCGTAAAAGTTCACTGAATGAAAAAGAGACTAATACAGGAGATGTCACACTTACATTTTAATACTTTACCTAGAACAAAATTCAAGTGTTACATAAGGGTGGAGTTTGTCACATCCCAGTTTATTTACACTTTTGAGAAATGATGGCTATCTTTCTCACAATCATCCTTTTAAAAGCTCTGAAGAGACATAAAGGAGAAAAATGTTTTCCCAAGTGTAATATTACAAAAACGAGTCAGTTTTCCTTTTAGGAAACTTTTAGGTTTAAGGGATGCTTAGACTCCTTAATTCTATTCAATTTTTTAAATCAATCACTCTTGTGATGAATATTTTTAAATGAATATGACACTTTGCATGGATCCCATAAATAAACAAAACGTGCACAGCTTTGTTTATGTTAGGAACCTTCTGCTAAGTGTTGCTTCTATTTATTTACTTTTAAATTATGCCAGATTTTTGCAAATTTGAGTCAGTTTGGGGATCAACTTGAAATTTTAAAGACTGGCTATTTATTTTGCTTCTTATACCTTGCAGATATGTTAAATGAGTGGTTTTAAGGGCCAGCAGAAGGTAAAAGAGGAAACTATTTATGATGGACTTAATTATGGAAATAGATGTGCTGTACTATAAAAAATGTTATCACTTCTCTTATTTTGTTTTAACTTCCTCATTCTCTCTATTTTCTCCTCATATCCAGAGTTTTTAACCCTATCTATTCTATCTGAACCTTAGATACTCTCTGATTTGTATAAGACAGCACAAAATTTCTGAGACAAAGATGAGAGTATCAATAGGTTGATAAAACTTTGCTCAGAAAGCCATGTTGCTAAAAACAAGCTCTACTTATAGACAGTCATAACTGGAATTATAATTCACTAATTCACTCATGATAAAATGCTGGCATCCATAAATTGACTTCTTCTTATCATCTATAATCTGGCATGATTCATGAGATTTAGGGCTGGTTAGCTTTTCAAGAAAGCAGAAATGAAGTGATGGAGTTATATAAAGCAACAGCAGACACTGATACTCATCTCACCAATATCTATCCAGTCCCCACCTCCTTCTTCCTCTTTCTCAGTTGAACCATGATTATGTTCAGATATTTCTTACCCTCCATGTAGTCATGTGCTTCAGGATGATCTCATCGCTAGCTTCAGGGATGTAGGTACCTATAAGAGTAAGTCAATCTCATTCTTTTTGAGAGTGGTTGGTGTAGGTGTAGACATGTAACCTAATTGGGTTAATGAGATTTTAGCAGAAGTCAGCCTTAGTTCTTCTAGATTTTATTACTCTGAAGATACACACACACACAAAAAAGTCCTTTTCTTTCCCTGAAATCTTTTAATGCCTGGAAATGATGATTGGAACCGCTGCAACAGTAACTGTGAGGGAAACCTGACTGAAGGAAGGGCCAAGGTGATGGAGATGATTGAGGAAAAAGATGGGAAGAACCTGAATCCCACCCATGACACATTGATTGTTCCACACCTGAAGCCTGTGCTATCTGGGACTTCATAATTTAAGCCAGTTTGAGTAATTTTCTCTTACATATAGTGAGTAGAAATCTGACAACTTTCCTTTTCACTATGGTAGAAGAATAAGGTTATATTATGTTGTGTATAAAGGAAGGATATACATATCTGTGTTTCTCTTGCAAATAGCTTAGTGGTCAGTAAAATATCTAGAGGTTTCATTGGACCTTGTTCAAATTTTGGACTCTTGAAATTTGGTAAAGAAAGAAGTATAAATCAATTAGTGTTACCATTGGGTAACATTTTTTTTTTCACTAATATAGGGTAGCAAAAATCACAGGAATAGAATAGCTCTAAAAATAAAAGCATTCAAAAGAAAATGCCATCAAATCATCATCATTTTAAGAGAGCCAAGTTAGTAATAGGTAAAAATAACTGCTCTTTCAAGCAGTGCTAATCACAAAATGTTGGCAGTTAACAGAGAATAGGATGTAAGCACTGGCCCCTCTTTCAAAGAGCAGTTGTCCCCAAAGAAAGAAATATAACATTATTACAACTATCCAATATATATTACACTTTTAAGCATTTTCTTAATTTTTAATTAAATATAATTCCTATTTCAGCCACAGTGAGTTAACACAACTAAAATTTTCATGCTATTCACATCCCATTTAAAAAGTAGTTCATGTTGGAATGTGTTTTAGGTACAAATGAGTCCGCAAAAGAAGTGGGGCAGGAGTTAAAGATAAAATTGAATATGATTTTAAGCTTGATATAGTCTTGTGGGGTATAATTTCAAAGATGGGATGTTAATTTTTTAATCTAATTCAGGTCACTGTGGCAGTCTGGCAGTCGCTGTTGTTTGGGAGAGGGAGGGGCAGCACGAGAGGGAGAGAGGATTGGAAGCAGACTCCCCATTGAGCACAGAGCCAGATGAGGGGCTTGATCCCGCAACCCTGAGATCACGACCTGAGCAGAAATCAAGAGTTGGACACTCAACTGTCTGAGCCATCCAGGCACCCCTGTCACTGCTATATTTAATTTATAGTTAGGATATTGACAAGGCCACTTCTGGTCCCTAGAATGCCTTTGTACAAATTAGACCCAGAACTTGGCCTGGCAGGCAGAGCAACAGGCTGGATTCCAGCCCCTACATGTTCATTTGGCCAGGCACTGCTGAGAAGTGAACAGCTAGTGCAAATGTACTTGGAG
>ML102765.1:57647-85395 GCA_003697995.1 Taxidea taxus jeffersonii | reverse complement strand
AAGATTTTATTTATTCATTTGATAGACAGAGATCACAAGCAGGCAGAGAGGCAGAGAGAGACAGAGGAGAAAGCAGGCTGTCCACAGAGCAGAGAGCCCGATGCGGGGCTCGATCCCATGACCCCGGGATCATGACCCGAGCTGAAGGCAGCGGCTTTAACCCACTGAGCCACCCAGGCGCCCCGTCTGGTATGTTTTGAGATCTATCACTTCCGGTGACAGGGGGACTGGGTCGGGGGCAGGTAAGGGATGATGATGAGGGCCTGGTCTAGGGTAGTGACAGTGCAGGTAGAACTCAATAGACTTACACCACTTTTCAGGAAGAAGAATTGATTGGATGTGGGGCATGAGTAAGAGGGAGGATCCTAAGACGACATCCAGGCTTCCGGTAGGGGTAATTGATGGACTATGGTTTAAGTCACCAAGAAAGAAAAGATGGGAAGAGGAGCAGACTTGATCAGGGAGGAATATGGTGAATTCAGTTGGCGCACTGTGAAAGGCAGAGTCTTGTCCCACAAAAAGAAGTCTGTGTCCTAATTCTCAGAACCTGTGAACATGTTTATGGAAAAGGGACTTTGCAGATGTGATTACAGATTCTGAGATGAGATTATCCCAGACTGTCTGGATGGGCCCAGTGTCCTGAGTGAAAGAAAGAGACCAGGAGAGTGAGAGTCAGAGTGAAGGGATGTGAGAAGGATGCGCCACTGTTGGCTTTAAAGAAGGTGGGGACTGGGGCACCTGGGTGGCTCAGTCACTAAGCATCTGCCTTTGGCTCAGGTCATGATCCCAGGATCCTGAGATCGAGTCCTACATCGGGCTCTCCTGCTCAGCAGGGAGCCTGCTTTTCCTTCTCCCTTTGCCTGCCACTCCCCCTGCTTGTGCTCTCTCTCTCTAGGTCAAATAAAATCTTTTTAAAAAAATCCAAAATAGATTCTTATGTAATTTCTACTTAATAACATTCTTGACATCTTCAAAGACCTCAAAAGATTTTCACATATGTAAGCTTTTCTACCCTAACAACTGAGTAGTAATGATCAGTCCCATTTTCTAGTAAAAGAATTGGTAAAGACCTGTCCAAGATATCCCATTGCCCAAATAGTCAAGAGAAAAATATAGTTAGCTTTTTAACTGCTTGAATGATAACAACAACTGCCCAGCATTCTGTACTCATGGAGCATTGCTGAATAGTAATTTTCCAGCTACATGAAACTCATGTCTTTAGATATCAAGGACCCCCACTCCTACATTGAGAATTATTCTCTTCATCAATGCATCAAAATTTTCTCTACCTTCTTAAATGTATATCGAGCATAATTTAGCCTTTCAAAATGGAGGGTTCTAATTATTAAAATGAATTATCAACAATTATATACTAGCTTCTTTGCAGTGATGACTTCTTAGGTTATTTAAATTTATAATAATTTTTGTGGGAATATGACCCCAGATGTATTTTTACCTTTTGCATTCCCAAATAATTATTCCTGAATAAACCTATGTGTATACACACATAGACACATACACAGGCACATGCACACACACACACACACACACACACACACACAGATTCCATCCTGGAAACCCTGCCTACTTTCCTACTGCCCCTTCTTTTTTTTAAAGGTTTATGTATTTGAGAGATAGCGAGTGAGTGAGCAAGCAGGGGGAGGAGCAGAGGGAGAGAGACAAGCACACTCTCCACTGAGCACAGAGCCTGGTGCCAAGGCCCAACACAGAGCCCAGGAAAGGCGATCCCACAATCCTAAGATCATGACCAGAGCTGAAATCAAGAGTCTGATGCCCAGTCACTCAACAGACTGAGTCACTGAGGTACCCCCTTACTGCCTCTTCTTAATTTCTACTTCCAATTTGCCTTGGACATAAAAACTAGTATGCAAGTTTGTTAAAAATGTGCATAGAACACAAGTTTAAAAGTTTGATTTAGGTACTTTTATGTATGTAGCATTTTAAGCATTGATATGAAGTTATTTAGAAGCCCTTTTATGTAGAGTCCCAATTAAGGGCAGGTTGAGAAATAGCCATGGGCCAGGGACCTTGTGTTTTATGCCTCATTCTTTGACTTCTAGAAAATTCTCCCCATTTTATCTGGAAGTAAGCCCCATCTATGTGGTTATAATGGGGAAAGCCATAGTGGCCACTATGATCCCCTCACCCAATAGGTTCATAAATGTTTGGCACAGGAGTGGGCACATGATTGAAGACTGGCCATTCATTTTCTTCTCTGGATGTTTGAAATCAGAAGGAAAGGAGGGAGAAAGGGAGAGAGATCAGTCTCTAAGCGGACAGATGTATCAAATGAAAATTCTGAGAACTGGTAAATGTCATAATATCCATCCCATGAACACAAAGGCAGAGAAGGCGGGAAGAGAGGATGAAACAGATGCACAGAAAAAAGAACAGTAGGAGAGGTTGGACAGCTTCTAGGAGCCTGGTTTTAGTGCCTTCCTGAGGCCAGTTAAATCTCTGTCCTTGAGCTCCATGTATCCTAGGGGGAGACTTTCATAATACTTAACAGTGGCACAAGAAAACAAACAAACAAACAGGCAGGGTCATATGGCTGCTACACAGTCCTGGAAGTCTGCTGCCCTTCTAGGCATTACCCCTTCTGTAATGGTGCACAGAATCCCAAGAAATCCCCAGAAGATAAGTTGGGCTAACTGAGGAATGAAGAGGCCTTTGCGGGTCTCAGAGCAACAGGAACAGAGCATATTTTTTTTTCGAAGAAGGAAGAACTTCCCCTTTAAAAAAAATAGATTTTATTTATTTATTTGAGAGAGAGAGAGAGAGAACATACAAGTAGGGCTTGGAGGGAGGAAGAGAGGTGTGGAGGGAGAGGGAGAAGCGGACTCCCCGCTGACCAGGAAACCTGATGCAGGGCTTGCTCCCAGGACTTTAGGATCATGACCTGAACTGAAGGCAGATGCTTAATCAACCAAGCTACCCAGGCATCCCATGAACAGAGCATTTTAAAGTGTAAATAACCAGCATCATCATATAAGTGCAACCATCTGACTATCAGCCTTGTCTGTGTCCTTATAAAAAAAAATGTTGCTTTTTTTCACTTCAGTTAGTTTGAGTGGTTTCTGTTATTCACAGCTGGAAATCTACAAAATAATGATTTGTGCTGTGTCATGGCTTGCCATCTATTTTGCTAACTGAATTTGACGGTGACTTCATAAAGCCTTAGGGGCTGGAACAAACTTTGAAGTAATTTTATCCAGCCTCCAACTCAGATTTCCTTGTATTCAAATAATTAATCACAAGGAAGAAAAAAAAGATCTGTGCCTTTTAATTTAATCAAAGTACAAGGAATAGATCCACTAATTAATTTTGCTCAAATTATAATGTAATATATGGTCATTATAGAAAATTGTTTTAAGTCTAGATTTAAAAAACTCTTCTCCAATCATTAATTTTAAAAAATCACTACTAACCCTTTCATTTGTGTGTATCCTTATTTTATGCATTTATAGACTTCCTAGTTTTTTCAAGAGTAGTTTTACATGGCAACCGTCTCTTACTTAATATATTATGCTCTTTCTTTCCACAAAACCGAGATTTTAAAAATCTCTTGTCCTGTATTTCATTTCTTGGTGTCTAGGCATTGGGGGAAGGGAGGAGGACAGATCTTCCGAGTTCTTCGAGGTACAAGGTTTATGTAGCTCTTTGCTCCTTGCTCACAGTGCAGATCTCAGGAGAACAGGGTTGACCTTATTTCCAGGCAGAATTATTCATGTCACTACTTTTACTTTGGGAGCTGCTTAGAGAGTCATGTCTGACTGTATGAGCAGGGATGAATTTACACATTCGGCAGCAGGTGCACCGAAGTCAACGAAGTCCATTATTTAATCTCCAGTATTAGCTCCTGCATTGCAAAACGGGAGGAAGACAAATGAGTTATGAAACCTCATATATCACTTAGCTTCCCTACTTTTATCCATTGGGAAGTAAAGTCTTTTCAAGCAAGAAAAGCTGTTTGCATTTAATCACTTAGACTTAAATCTAGAGTATTTTTAAGGTGATGCAAACTGTTGGTGTTAAAGAAGATCCGCCAGACCAAGTAAAGTGGCTGGCCACTGCATGGGGACACATGGCCCACAATGCGGCAGAAATGGAGAGACCTGAGAATTCAAATGGCCACAGAGGAATAGCCCGAGATGCTGGAAATAAAGAGCAGCAGTTCAGCTGCGTGAGGCTGGGCAGATCTGTGCTCCTAGAAGCCCAATAAAAAGAAAGAGGAAAAATAGTTGCCATTTCGGTCTGCACAGATAATGGGGCAATGTTCAGAAACATGGTAGCAGTTCACCCGAGAACTCTACATTCATTGTCCTCTGTCTGGATCAGGTGCTTAGTTCTGCAAATCACTCTGGAATAGAGAGATTGGCAAATTAGAGCATGTCAAACACTAAAACAAGCCAGAGGGGGGAAAGGGCATATTAGGAGGTTTTAAGGTAACAGGTACAGTTCATTTGGTAAGAAGAAGACTGAAAGAGAGGACGTCACTCTCTTTATAAATTTGAAAGTACTGAAATGTGTGTCAAAAGGAAAATATTTAAATATGGTATGGCATGTCTGTATGATGGGGCACTCTACAGCCATTAAGGATCTTGCATTCAAAAAACAAAGGAAGTGACAAAGTGAGAGTATAAAACAAGTTTGCTTAAAAATAAAATGTTTCTTCTTTGATGTTTACAAATTTTCTACAATAAAAATATCACATCTGTATTCATATAAAAACCAGTAAAAATATAGACAAAAGAGAGAGAAAGAGGAAACAAAAGTCTGGCATGGTGAGATGGAGGGGGAGGTGTGAGTGTGCGTGCATGTGTGTGTGTACAGGAGAAAGATTAGTGGGTTTTTTTCCTCTCTTCATTTTTATTTTAAATTATAAAAACAATACATGAACATTTACTGTAAAGAATTAGAGAATAATTTCAATCCTTCAACAATCCTTCAACAAGAAGAGTACTTTTACTCTTCATGGTTCTAAAGGACAGAATGAGTAGCAGGGGGTAGAAGGGGCTTGGGAACAGAAGGTGACTCAGTATAGGAAAGAAGTATCAGAACTGCCAACAGAATGGGTTGCTTCATATGGTGAAGAACTTCCATGCCACTGGAAGTATTCAATCATGTACTTTACTATGGGAATTCTTATACTGAGTGATAAGGTATAGGACTTCCAAGATCTCTTCTCATTCTAGGGATATATTACTTTCTATATTAGCACTAAGTATCAGGAGATAAGTCCTCACCACTCATCCACCATACAGTGCTGGGCAACTCTATTCCCTTCTGATAGTCTTTTCCAAAATAGAAATAATACTGACTTAGACCATTGTAAACTTGATGGATATGACTTAGAGAATGTTTCTGCACAACTCAGATCATGTTTAGTAGATAAATGAAGTCATTTGTTGTAAATGATCTAATGCAATAGGGCCATAGCATCGTCTATAATAGTAGAATCTTTAATGAATGTCTTAAACTTCAGTGAGGATTGCAAATACCTACTTAAAAACCTCTGGTTCTACATCGGGTTCATTGTTCATCTATTATTTCCATGCTTTCACAATACAATTATATCATAGTATGACAGGGGTATGCTCATACCACAGTGATTCAGAAAACATCATTTTGGAGATTGGAGCATGTTTAAAAAGGAAAAGGAAAAAAGATAATTGTAAAAGCATACTAATACCACAATGAGCTACCGTAGCTCTAGCTACCCACTAGAATGACTGTAACCAAAAAGACACAATAAGAAATGTTGGTGTGGAGGGATGCCTTGGTGCTTCAGTCATTAAGCATCTTCCTTCGGCTCAGGTCATTATCCCAGGGTCCTGGGATCGAGCCCCACATAGGGCTCCCTGCTCGGGGGGGAAGCCTGCCCCTCCCTCTCCCACTCCCCCTACTTGTGTTCCTTCTCTCGCTGTGTCTCTCTCTGTCAAATCAATAAATAAAATATTTTTTTTTAAATGTTGGTGAGGAGATGGGGAAATAGAAGTTTCATACAGCACTGGTGGGAAAGCAGAATAGTATGACCCCTCTGAAAAATAGTTTGACAGTTCCTCAAATGTTCAATGGGGAGTCATCACAAGACCCAACAATCCTCCTCCCAGGTATTAATCCAAGAGAAATGAAAACTACATCCACATAACAACTCCTATTCGAGCATCCATAGCTCCATGATTCATAAAGCTAAAAAATATAAATCATTTAAATACCCATCAACTGATAAATAAACAAAAATGTAGTAGTCATTGAAAGGAATATCATTCGGCAACTAAGAGGAATGGAGTATTGACAGATACCATAATATTAGAGGAACCTTGGAGAGATGACGCTAAGCGAAAGAAAGCAGTCCCAAAAGACCACACATTGCATGATTCCATTTATAGGACATGTTCAGAATAGGCATAGAAACGGAAAGTAGAGTAATGGTTGCCTAGGACTGGGAGGCTGTGGGAGGGGACACAACAGTGACTGCTAGGGGGCATAGGGTTTCTTTTGGGGGTTATGAAATGTTCTAAATTAATTGTGCTGATGACAATGACTCTGAATATATTAAAACATTGCATCATACACCATAAATGGGTATGTATGTATATTTATATTTATATATTTTTTCCAAAATTTCCATAATGCCAGTTTGGAAAAAATATATATATTTTTTTTTTTCAAGTTCCTTTCAGCTTCCTAAATTTCTCTGGCTGATATGAGGCCTGCTGTAGTATTTCCTGGGTGTAGTTTCATAACCAAGACACCATTACAAAAGTAGGGTGTGTGGTCTTCCAATACGATGTTCTGTGGAGATTCAAGACTTTAAAACAAAGGCCAGGGGGTAAAACAAGCTAGCAAACCAAATTTGGACCTTGTGGAAAACATTGTAAATGTAAAATATTGGCTCTAGGACCTTGGGACCTAGCTGGACCCAGTTAAAACCACTATCGAGCAAAGAGCTTCATTACGTGGATCACAGTCTAACCAGATAACAAAGCAGATATTCCAATGTTTCAAAGTGCACACGTGAGAAGCCAGTCCCTGATTTGAGTCAAAGTCTTCTAAAGATCAGAAAAGGATGCAGGAGTGATTTTTCAGTTGCCAAAAAGGAAAGAGGGAAAGAAACAAAACACCTGAAATGAAGATATTCACCCAAGAATGGGGGGTAGTAGCTGAAATACATCTTTTCTTTTTTCTTCTTTTTTTCTTGCTTACCTCCTTTTGAATCCCTCCGTGGCACTGACACAGTATCCAGCCACAAGGAATTATAGGGACCTAAGGCCCTACACACACGGTCCAGCTCCTTCTCACCCTCACTCCACTTCCTTCCACACCTGGCTCCCCACATTCTGGTTCCTGCCCTTCTCAAATCTCCGGCTCTCGCCCACCTTAGGCTTCTGACCATGCTGGTCCTCTGCCTGCATGCTCTTCCATGTTCTTTTCATGGCTCCCTTTCTTGTTCATTTTCAGGTCTCCACTCCAACGTTACCTCCTCAGAGAGGCCTTCCCTCGCCACCCCATATAAAGTGAATCAGTTCCCGTGAGATCAGTCATCGCATCCAATGTATTTGCTTCATAGTATTTTTCACAAAGCCTTTCACCAACATTTCACGAATATTCATTCAGTCCCTAGTTTTAGGTGCTGGGGATACAACAATGTACAAAACAGATAGTAGTTCAGTTTGTATTTGCTGTTTCTTGAATATTCTTTGTCTTCTCTATGGTAACCTATCCTATAACCTTCTCTATCACATAATCTCTTTGTAAGCAGGGACTGGCTAAAGGGAGGCAGCATGATGAAGAGTTCAAGAGCAGTAACTCCAGAAGGAGGATCGAACCCTGGACCTACCACCTAACCAAATCATTTAATCACTCTGACCCTGTTTCCCCACCGGGCATGATTAATACAAGGACTCACCATAGTATGGTGTAGTCACTTAGAAAAATACTTAGCACATAGTAAACCCTATAAAAATGTTTATTGGAGAAATGATTTTTGACTATTGGGCCAACCCAGTACCTGATAAATAGCTACTTTTAGCTGAATGGATTAATAATTGAGGTGCCTGTTATTAAACATATTTTACCTGGGCCAAAACGTGGATTAGCAAGACTAAGATGCTCTTCTTCATCTCTGAGTTCCTTGTTGGAAAAAATTCTTTGGTCTTAGAGATAGAATGTGACACCCTTGGTCAAGTCCTAGCCAGAGGCAGGATTCTCTTTGGAATCTGCTAGAAATATTGTGGCTGTTTCCTACCATAGGAGGTTCTGGGACTTTCCAACAAGGAAGGGCTGTCAAAATGCCACTGAGTCAGTAGTATGCCATCCGCTGTCACATGAGACAACCTGTCTCCTGGGGGGTCTGGCGGGGGAATCATAAAGATACCTCTGTACTCGTCATCTACTTCTCCTACCCTCTTCTCATTATGCATACCCACAATTTCTAATTTGATATTTTTTTTATCTGCTAAAACACCAAAATAGATTTGTGAAGAGGCTAACTACTAACTATTCCTAATAATGCCTTCTGAAAGTAGCCAACACATGGATAAAGGCATGCATCAGCACTTGAGTATTCTGTACGTACAAACTTCCAGGAAAGACAGAATCAAATGGAGGAAGGATGACTATAGTCATCAAAGCCATTGGAGCTGCTGGTAAGTATTTACCAAGATCCTATCAAATTCTGGCATTTTTGAAAATGTTAATAGGGAAGACCAGAAATAGAGAAAAGCAAAATATTTTGTCATAGATTTGCCTTCAAGAAGTTCGCAGTCTACTTAGATGAAAATCTCCATACATCAAAACGGGAAAAACTTTATAAAGTGGTACCAAGATATGGGAGTCAAAATAATGGGCAGTGACCCCCAAAATATCCACATCCTAGTTCCAGGAACTGTGACTATGTTGGGCTACATGGCAAAGGGGAATTAAAGTTGCAAATGTAATTAAATCGCTAATCGGCCATCCTTAAAATAGGGAGATCATTCTTAAGGTGGGTTGGCTGTAAACACAAGTGCACTCAAGAGGGAAGAGGGAGGCAGAGAGTGTTGGAGAAAGAGCTGGGATGACAGAAGCAGGCTCACAGAGATGTTATGTTGCCATCTCTGAAATGAAGGAAGGAAGCCATGAGCCAAGGAATACAGGCAGCCTCTAGAAGCTGGAAAAAGTAAAGAAACAGATTCTCCCCTAGAGCTTCCAGAAGGAACAAATTCCACTAACATCTTGATTTTAGCTCCAATGAGACCTCTGTTGGAGTTCTAGCCTACAGAACAGCAACATAATAAAAGTGTGCTGTTTTCAATCACTAAGTTTATGATAATTTGTTACAGCAGCTAGAAAACTAATACAACATATAATAAATAAATAAATACTCCAAGTATTATCAGAAAATAAATTAGGAAGAGGGGGAGACAACAACGCTGACTGAAGTTATCAGGAAGAGCGATTGTGAGTGCATGGGATTTCAGATTGCTCTTTTCATAGATTATAGGATGAATATAAAAAACAAAAGCAGAGAATGGATATATGTTAAAACTACAAAATCATAAAGGGACTGTGGATTTGTTTATTAAATCCCAACTTACCAGAACCAGGAAGTACCTCGCAGAAACTTGGAAAAAGTAGCTTCAGGATAGATGGAGGGATGGATAAACAGATGGACAGATAGATAGGATGGGATGATGGGGGTGGCTGGGAGGACAAAGAGACAGAGAAAGAGAGAAAGGGAAACTGTTGCTTTATGCAGAGTGAGACCCTTTTATCCTTAGAGGCTGAAAATATAAAAAGCTGTAAATTTATTGGATAAATTCAGGGATGTCAGAACTAAAATGAGGTCAGGGAAAACAAGATGTGTGGGGTACAAGTTGAGCTTCTGTTGTATAGAAAACGTGCTTTTCCTCAGCCTGACTTAGAAAATTCTGTCCAAGACAGACCCAGCTTCCAGCGACTTAGAGCCGAGACAATATGGCAATTTCTGTTTCTGATCCCTGGTGCAGGGCTTCCTTGGAAAGTTAGGAAGCTGACTTACCTGTTCCTCTCTCTCCACACTATAATATGTATGTGTTTCTGGTCTAAACACAGCGAACAGGGGAGTGCCTGGGTGGCTCACACAGTTAAGTGTCTGCCTTCGGCTCAGGTCATGATCCCAGAGTCCTAGAGTCCAGAGCCCTGCCACTGGGCTCCTTACTCAGTGGGGAGCCTCCTTCTCCCTTTCCCTCTGCTGCTCCCTGCTGCCTGTGCACACTCTCTCTGTCAAATAAATAAATAAAATCTTAAAAGTAAAAATAAATAAATAAACACAGTAAGCAGGAAAGGTCCTTATGTGCTGTTTGAGGGAGGAAAGTGAAACCTGCCATCTTGAGGTGCTGAGAGCTCTGTGCTCACTTGGCGGGGGTGGGGCATGAGTCACACCACTGTTCTCTTGCCACACAGATCCCAGAGTACTCCCTTCCCACAGGAATTCTCCTCCCCCTCTAAGCTCTATCCTCTACTTCCTACTGGAATGCCTTCCGCTGACTATAGACCAGACCTCCCCTCCTCAGGGAGCTACAAGACAATGGCGGATGAAGGGACACAGGTCAGCTTCCACCAGGCCTTGCAGCTGCTTGCATCCTCCAGACCAGAGGCCTCCATTTGCATGGATGGGGTACATGGGATCAGTCTGAACCTGGTACAGCCCGTGAGGCCTGACCCTGGGTGGATGAGGGGAGGAGGGCTCAAGTGTCACTGCAACTGCAGTTAGGGGATGAGATGCTGAGCATTCCTCACTCTTTCCATGTCCTGGGTTGACATGACATGGCAGTAATCTGCTAAGAGCCTGTGCATTCACTTAGGTCTTTAAACCAGTAAGATCTGGGAACTGGACATGGTGGACACCTTCTGATCTGGACTCTGACAGACTCAAAAAAAAGAGAGCTGAAGCTCCTAACCTCATCCGTTTTCTTTCCCGTGTAAATCGTCAGAGTGACTATGAAATCAGTTGTAACTCATTTCAAAGCCAGGCATGTAGCTGTCATGCTTCATTTTAGAGAGTGATGGACTTAGAAATGTTTCAGGTTCCCGGCAACTGTTCAAAAGCAGATAAGAAATATAACCAACATGCATGGGGGCTGAAGGAATACCATGTGACCACCACATTCCCATCATAGAAGGCAGGTGGGCCTATTTTCCCTGCTTAAAGACATCACTGGCCATTTATAAGGTTGGGGAAGTGGAAGGCCTCCCTGATCAACATTGCTAGCTGTTGCTCTCTCAGGAGGTGGACCTTATCAGCCCCAAAGGAAAATCTTGGAGCTAATTCAGGAGGCATTTTAAATGGACTGTTTTACCAACTGAAGGCCAAAAGGGCCATAGGAAACAAATGACCAGAAAATGAATTTTCTGCTGTTGGAATAAAAAAGTTCCCTAGAAATTAACATCTCTGCCCTATTGATCCACTGATAGGGATTTCCAGTAATATTCAAAGAACTTTGCTCTTTCATCCCCACCACACCTCTTGTTCTTTTCAGTGTTTATTTCTATTATCATCCACCAATATATGAAGCAATTTTGTGCAGAAGGCCCTTCTTAAAGCGTGGCTCAGTTCTATTAACCTTTATGCCGTAATTTATAGTTAAGATCTAAATGGCACTGGTGCATGTAAATAGTGTCTGTGGGCTCTGCCATCATGAGGAAAGCACTGTGCTTAAGTGGCTCCAACACATTTGCTCAGAACATTATGGAAGGAACTGCTGGGATCTCTGTAGGAAATTATTTAGTGAAATTCTTCGGAAGAGGAACATTGCTTTCTAACAGACTTTTTTGTTGTGTTGAGTCTAGTAATTCTCAGGGAAGTGTGTTTAATCTGAGGCTCTGTCTTTCTTTGACATCAATTTCTGACATGCTCCCCTAAAAAGAAAAAATTTTTGTAGCCAAGAAATTTCAGGGACTTTCAAATTCCCTTGTGATTTGTCTTCAAGGATGAATGGGTTTGAGAAATTTTTCATATCTCAGGAGGAAATGCAAAGAAAGTAATGACATCCTTTGGTCAGGTTGATACTATGGAACAAATGTCTTTCCTTTCACCTCCCTTAGCCAAAAACAGTCTATCTCTGACCCTTCTCTGAATCTGCCCACCCAGACTCAAAGGAGGCCCTACAGTATCCAAATGGCTCAGTCAATCCACTGTTCAAAGCTCCCCAGAAACTTGACTGGTTTCATATCTACTTCTACCCATCCATCCATCCATCCATCCAACCACTCATTAGTATTCTACTGATTGTCTGTATTTGTGAGGCCCTCTGCAAAATTCTGGGATAAAACTGTGGGCACTACGAATATGGCTCTTTCCCTTATGGAGCTGTAAGTCTTAGCTGGAAAAAGACACATTCAAAAGGTAATTCCATAAATAATTATTTAATTGCAACTGGATAGGTGCTCTAGAAGAAAGTATGGTCCAATGAGAGAAATTAACAGGGGTTTCTGGCCTACTCTGGGCAAGGAGTTAAGGGAGGCACAAAAAACAAACAAATAAACAAATAAGAGCTTCTCTAAGGAAGTAACATTTGTGCATTATTCTTGAAGGAAGAATGGGAATTCATCAGGCAAATAATGTGTGTGCAAAGGAGGGCTGGCAGGAGAATGGAAGGACGGCAGGGAAGTGGGAGTTAGAGAATCAATCTAGGCAGCCACAGAAGCAAAGAGGAGGACCTTGGTGTATGAAGGACCTGGGCACAGTGAGTGACAAGGGACAGCAGATCAGTGTAGCTGGAGCATGGCCAACAGGGGGGACAGGGAGCAGAAGATCAGGCCAGATTTTACTCCTGGAAGGGTTTAGGAAGAAATAGTTGGGTCATCTTAGCTTGCTCCCAGAGCAGTCAAAATTCTGAACCTGTGACCTTCTTGGGGTTTTCAAGCTGGTTGTGCCCTAGAACCGTCAGACCTACATCGCTAAGGCCAAACTGAATGACACAAGTCCCAAGCCACAAGCGATCAACAGTCAATCACAACCATAAACATCAAATGCAACGTGTGGACCTGGTCTGACTCTTATTTTGACTAAGTCAACTATAATTAAACATTTAAGGGACACTGAAGAAATATAATGTGGATTAAATATTAATTGATATAGAGAAATTACTGTTCATTTGTAAATATAAAAAAGGTATTGTATTTGAGAAAGAAAGTGTTCTTATTTTCTCATTTTCTCATAGTATTTAAGAGAGAAATGTCATATCTATGATAAAAATTAAATTCAGCCAAATTTTCAGGAGGTATATGTATAAACAAGATATACACTAAAAGGTTTCCTAAAAAAGAGATTCTTGTATCATCTCATTGAGAGT
Organism: Taxidea taxus jeffersonii; assembly: GCA_003697995.1. NCBI lineage: Eukaryota > Metazoa > Chordata > Mammalia > Carnivora > Mustelidae > Taxidea > Taxidea taxus. The sequence goes on along the minus strand of ML102765.1, from coordinate 72,055 downwards.
ACATTCCAGGATATAGAGAACAACAGGAGCAAAGATACAAAGAGTAAAGCATAAAGTGTGCTTTAGAAACAGCAAGTGATTCAATTCAGTTGGAATTTTTGGGTCTGTTCAAAGGAATGCTGAGAAACAAAACCAGAAAAGAGAGCTGGCATCCATTATGAAGGGCCTTGAATGCCAGAAAAAAGAGTGATGGCACTCAAGAACCACTGAAAATGTGTGAGCAAGGGAGAAACATGAATGCAGGAAAAAGAGTAATTATGTCACCGTGCGTATGACAGAGGATCCTGGAGACTTATTATAATAAATAGTTACCGTGTTTACTGCCAGTGTGAGACATTGTGAGCAAAAGAGTCCCCACCCACCTGGAGGCTACAGTCTAATGGAGGCATGAACTGTTAAATAACCACACAAGCAAGAGTTGTGAAGGAAAAGTACGGGGTGTTGGGAGAGCTCATGAGGAACCTAATGTAGATGAAGGGATTTGGAATTCTTACCTGAAGAGGTAACATGTGCTGGAATGTAAAGAGGCAAGGAGTACGCCAAGCAGGGACCGGAAAGAAGAGCTGGCCAGGCAGAGGGGCAGGCCAAACACGGGCCCTGTGGCAGGAGGGAAAATGGCCCTTGTAACCTTCCAAAAAGGCCAGAGGAGCATAGCTGGAGGTGGGGGGATGTGGCTTGAGATAGGGGAGCATGAGGCAGGATTAAGTCACCCACCATCCTGGGCACAGCTGATGGGGCCAGGAGCGAACGAACACCTGACCAAAGGGCAGACTCCCTAAGCTCTCCAGTCCCCTATGAGGTGACCTGGAGTGACACCAGCTCTTGACTGCTGGAATCAATGAAAGCTTCTCTCTTAGGAAGTTTGAATATGGGAGAGAGGGAGAGAAAGACCCAGAAAGAGAAAAAAGCCAACTGACTGATAAATAGAATGCAGTCAAGTGAAGGCACAGAAACAGAGATGTGGGTCAGATAGCCCAGATGAAGTATCTTGGCCTTTATCTTAAGAACAAATACTGGTGAGGAGGGGCACCTGGGTGGCTCAGTGGGTTAAGCCTCTGCCTTCAGCTTGGGTCGTGGTCTCAGGGTCCTGGGATTGAGCCCCATGTCGGGCTCTCTGCTCAGCGGAGAGCCTGCTTCACCCTCTCTCACTACCTGCTTCTCTGCAGATCTTATGATCTCTCTCTCTGTCAAATAAATAAAATCTAAAAAAAAAAATACTGGTGAGGAGTGATAAGAGCCTGACCTAGGGCCATGGAAGTAGACACAAAAGAAGAGGGGTCGTGGTTTGAAAAATAAAAATGTCCATGAATTCTTTGACTTTTCTCCCTTAATTTCCTCATGCTGCGTGTAAGCTGTACTTACTGATTTGCTTCTAACAGGTAGAATATTGCAAACACGATGGTGTATGACTTTCAAGATTGGGTTATAAAGAGGCTGCAGCTTCCATCTTGAGTCTTTCCTCCCTCATCCCTCTCCCTTTCTCACTCCCTCCTCTCTCTACATGTGAGGAGAAGCCAGCCGTCTGTGGTAAGCAGTCCTATGGAGTGACCCACCTGGAAAGGAGCTCAAGTCTCTGGCCAACAGCCAGCAAGGAACAGAGACCTGCTAACAACCACATGGACGATCTCTGAAGCAGGTTCTCTAGCCCTCATCAAGCTTTGAGATGACTATAGCCCCAGCAAGAGCTTGCCCAAAACTTCATGAGACCAACTAAGCTAAGCCACTCTCAGATTCTTACCCCCCGGGAACTGTGTGAACCAATAAATATGTCTTGTTTAAGTGGCTATACCTCAACCTGCTTCATGAAGCAGCATCAGATAATGAATATAGAGGGGATTGGATGACACTGGCATTACCCAGTAGAATTGCTAGGATTTTGCAATGATCACTGTTGGCCACAAGGAGAAAAAAAGGAAGTCAAAAGGATTCTGAACTTTGAGTCCGGTTCACTGAGGTCCCGTGTTAGAGAAGGGGAAAGAACATAGGAGGAAGAACTTTGGAGGAAAAGAAAATAATTTCCATTTGAACTCAGTGAAAATGAGATACTGGTGAGACTTGCAGGTGCAAATGACCAAGAGATCTGGAAATCTGGGAAGGTGGTAAAGTGGTCAGGGGATAGAGGACAACCATGGCAGGGAGGGCATTTCCACGGAAGGCAAGGAGACAAAAAGAGATGAAAGGCAAACCATAAGGAACATATGTATTTATGAAACTGAAGGAGGAAAAGAAGTAATGCTCAGAAAAAAAGGGTAAAGAGCCCAAAGAGAGTCTTGATAAAGAAAAGATGCTCAATAGTACCAAAAACTGTAACAAAGGGATCCCTATCTCTGGAAAGCTCTACCTCACATTGCAATTCATACATTGGATGATTTAGAAATCTCCTACTTGGTGTAAGCCCACACTGTCTACATGGATGAAATCAAATTTCAAAGTCTACAGCAGAGAAAACAAGACTTTGAATTGTGGTGACCCTAGCAAAGCATTTGCCACCATGTAAAGCTCTGCCCAGGCCATCTGTGTGTCATCCTATAATATCTCTCTCAAACTGCAAAGGAAGGAACATTTGTAATTCTCTCTAAACAACCTGTTCTTCTTACAAATGGGGATTTTTTTGAGTTGCAAAATATGGAGACTATTCATTCACCTCAGAGTAAGAGTTTCCATTGTAGGGATACTTGGGAGGGCTGAGGAACCAAAGTGAATGGTTTCCAGAGCTACATAGCAGGCCTCATGGAGAACTAGAATACTGTTGAGAATAAAACAAGTTTCTCCAGCATCCTGCTACTCCTGAAGCATCTCCAGCATCCTATTCTTTTCTTTACAGTCTTATTCTACTGATGGTTTTCTATACCTTCTTTCATCGCCTCCATTACTGAAGTCATCTCTTGCCTCATAGTTTTGGCTTACTGCCTTCTCTTTCTACATCCCTTGTTTTTGGCATTGGTACTGGACTACCTTGTTTGTAAATGAGTCTGATATTCTCTCTTTCTGGGTCTTTCTGCCTCAAGTTCAGACTTCCCTGTGATTGGTTCAGACAATAACAATCCAGGGCCACTCTCCGCTACCTCGAGGGGGCCTGGAAAGCCTAAAGCAGGCTGTCCTTTTAGTCAGATGTTGACTCCTATTGTGGCCATGGTGGTGGGAGAGATGGCACTAAGTCTAGAGAATTCTTTCTGGCCTCTTTTTCCCAAAAGGAGGCAGTGAGCCTATGAATCTTAGTGATCTTTGAAGTACAAATCCCCCAGTGAATAAATGGTAGAAATGATTCAGTTTCCTCTTCCAAGTATGGATTTATTCTAAATAGGCTTTTATCTTTAATATTAGTTTAATTTAGCAGCAACTACCCATGGTACTAAACCTCAAAGTAGCACATGCTAGCTGCTTACAGATTAAAACCCCAAGGTAGACATAAAAATACAAGCAAGGAAGCCTCTGATAGACTGAAAAGGTCTAAATTATTTCTGTGAACTCTGCCTGACCTTAGCCAGTTAGTTCCTGCTTTTCAATCCTCTTTTTTTTTTTTTTTTTTTTGAGAGAGAGAGAGAGAGAGATTGTGCAAATCCAGGGGTTGAGGAGGTGCAGAGGGAAAGGGAGAAAGAGAATCTTAAGCAGGTTGCATGCCCAGCAAGGAGCCGATGCAGGGCTCAATCTCCCAACCCTATGACAGGCATTTTCCTAACCTGATAAATTTATAAAGACAGTTAATAGAGAAATCCCACCTTCAAGGAGCTGATCTCTAAGGGAGGAGAAAGGAGCTGCATCTTCCTTCCCATCTCTTTTCAGTCTAGTTCAACCTTCTCTACCCTTCTGGAAACATGTGTATTGAGAAAGAGGAGTTGGAATTCAGTTCTCCATGTGTCTTTACTATACTTGACAAGAATTCATAGAAAATCTACCTGAGGGGCACCTGGCTGGCTCAGTCATTAAATGTCCAACTCTTGGTTTTGGCTCAAGTCATGATCTCAGGGTCCAAGGTTTGAGCCCTACACTGGGCTCCATATCAGCAGGGCATCTGCTTGAGGATTCTCTCTTTCAAATAAATAAACAACTCTTAAGAGAGAGAGAGAAGAAAATAGGAAAGGAAAAGAAAAGAAAGGAAAGGAAAGGGAAGAGTGGGGGGGGAGGGGAGGGGAGGGGATGGGAGGGGAGGGGAGAGGAGGGAAGGGAAGGGAAGGGAAGGGAAGGGAAGGGAAGGGAAGGGAAGGGAAGGGAAGGGAAGGGAAGGGAAGGGAAAAGATAGAAACCCTAACTGACTCTGGTTCTACCAAGGGATAAAAATAAATGCGGCTGGGGACACCTGGGTGGCTCAGTGGGTTAAGCCTCTGCCTCCAGCTCAGGTCATGATCTCAGGGTCCTAAGATCAAGCCCCACATCGGGCTCTCTGCTCAGCGGGGAGCCTGCTTCTGCCTACCTCTCTGCCTACTTGTGCTGTCAAATAAATAAATAAACTCTTAAAAAGAAAAAAAGTAAATGTGGCTGGAAGAAAGGGGACTGGGGGAGAGAGTATGTTTTTTTTAATTTGTATGCCTTTATATTGTTTAAATTTTTACAAGCTTTTATTTAGAAATTACTTTTTATAATGGAAAAAGAAGTCAAATAAGTTGATTTTTTTTTTAAGTTTTTGTCTATAAAGAAGGAAAAGAAACAAGAAGGGATGGGCAACTATGAACAAATGTAGTTGGTAAAAGTTTCCATGACCCTACTGGCAAGATTATTTTGGTTTCATTAAAAACAACAACAACCAAAAAAAGCCATCTCAAAGGAAGCATTGTGAAGAGAAGGAAGAACATACTATGCTGTGAGTGACTGAAAAAATTTCTTTTGTCCTTTAGATGTGCTTGATACACGTAGATTGCTTTCTTACCCTTGAAATTCACATGACCACATTCCTTCTGCACTATAGAAGAGCAACGGGCATGATCAAATAAGCAAGCATTAGATTTTAGAGGCAGGCAATGGAAAATCCGGTGGTAAGGGGCCAGCAGGGCATGGTTTCTTATATGTGTGAGCTTCCTGTAAAATGTGGAATGTGTACGTGTGAAATCACCAGTCACTACATTTGCAATAACTTAATAACATGACGGTTCCTCCACCCGTCCTCTTTCCCCACACGGAGTTCCAGTTTCACACGGGGCTACTTACAGTGAAGCTTTACAAATAAAGAAGGAAGTACACCCACCCATGAGGCAGCAGTGTGTTTCAAACGCCCCATTCTGAACTTGAAAGTTTCTTTTATCACATTTATCAATAATGGTACGTAGTTCAGAGTGGATGGTCCAAATATTGTATTTAATTGTCTCTCCATGCCCTGGACCTTTCAAACTACGAAAAATTATTTAAAAGGCTTCCCTCACGGTGGCAGAGCTAACAGACAAAACAATCCTAGCTAGGGTCATCTTCCTTCTGCCACAAGACCGCACCTGTTCCCTTATCTGAACTAAAAAGGGAAGGAAAAAACGGGATATTAAAACACCCGGGTCCTTTTTTCTGATGCCAGGAAAGGGATGAGAGTTCCTGTTTCTACACCGTTGTTCATGCTAAAGGGTCTCCAAGTGTGTAATACTTAGGGGAATTAGCTCCTAGCTCCCTAAAAGCAAATAGCTCTGCAGGGGTGAGGCAGCAGCTGGCCAGTGGGGCCCAGTAATCCCCAGCAGCACACCAGGGGCTAACAGAGGAGATTACTGTGTTTGAGGAAACTGACAGAATCTAGAGAGAAACCAAAGCTCAATACCTTGTCTGTCACTCTTCTTAAAACTTAGGAAACAGCAAAAATAAGGCAAATTGCTACTTGAGTGACTAAGGAGAGAAAAGGAAATTTGGGGCCTACTGCATTTTTCTAAAGCAGCCCTGGGAACCCAAGCTAGGCTTGGTACCAAGGCAGATAGAGGCGGATAGGTCTGCGGAAATGGCTAAATTTAGTAATAATTCGGAATAACGCCATACCTTGGAACAGATTCAAAGTGGTATTTTACATGACTATTCAATTAGCAGAACCAGCTAGCTGACCAAATGAAAGTGGTATCCGGCCCCCCCAAGAGAAAGCAAACCATGAACATGTAAATATTTTAGTTAAAGTAGAATAAAGAACTCACTGAACTTCACATTGAATTTGGGACTACTATTATCCACTGCTTAAATCTTAGCTCTGACACTGTTAAACATAAGCAGTGAGTGAGAATGCAATGTTTTGCTTTAAAAAAAAAATGCATTTTTGAAAAATCCAGAAGCTATGATCATTAACAATGCTAAAGCAGTAACAAAAGTCATGAATGCTCATTCTACCATTTGCAATTTTGGAAAAATGTTTTTCGTCTGTCCTTGAATCCTATGAGAAAATTTTGAAAAACATCAATCAAAGGTCTGCTGTGAATCTCCAGGTATAGAAACAGGGTATGATGGGAAAGCCAGATGGTCAAAGCATCAGCAGAGTTTTTTTATTTGTGATTAGTATAGAGAAGGAGGCCTATGTTTGAAGTACCACAGATGGGAAATGCCAACTTCATCACTAAAAGTATTATCCTCACTTACCCCGCAATCTGGAGACAAGCCATGCCCTTGCTCTGTTTAAAGATGGCAGTCCTTTTCCAGACAAGGGGCAACCTAATGGACCCATTTAATTACCCTCACACAACAACTTCTTGGTTAAATGTAGCCAACGTTATCTCCGTTAGTTAGTAAAAGGAGTTACAGCCAGTCATTAAAAAATAGCAGTCTTCTTAGAGATTTTAAATACTACATGTACATTTTATCACCCTGAAAGGCAAACTGAAAAAGAAAATCTACAGCTGAGTGACTGAACAACACAAGTGCTCCAGCTAATACACATGTGCACCTGAGCGTGTGCACACCTGAGCACAGTTACATTTTTAAGTAGCAGGAAAAAAAATAATCCTTTGCATGTTTAAGAGATCTCATTGGCCGCTCAACCACCTCCCCCAACCTCTTGTCTCAGGCAGGAAGAGGACTATTATTTCCTTTTGCCTAGAAGCAAAGGGGAGTGTTACCCAAGGTCCTGTAGCCAATTAAAGAGAAGGAGGGGGATAGAGAAAGGAGGGTGGAGGAGAGGAAGAGGGAGAGAAAAAGAGATACAGAGGGAGAGGGCAGCAAGGCAAGGGAAGGAAGAGGGAGGAAGGATGTGGTCTCATCCAACATCAACTTCCGTTTAAGTACCCAGCCCAGCAGACCATCCAGTCTTAGGAGTCCCTGTCATCTGCCTTGGAGTTCTGGCCTATGTTTGTCCTGATTTAGATTATTGCTAAAAGAGAGAAAACAACCCTACACATGAAGTCAGTGAAGCAGAAGAAAACAGAAATTTTCCTTTAAAAATATTTGGAATTGAAAGTCTTTGGAAATGGATGATATAAATACAAAATCGGCAAATGCTCAAAAGTATTTGTAATTTTCCCTTATTTAACTCCAAGTACTTATTTATCTCAAAATGAAACCACAACTATCCGTAAAGATGATATTTTCTGACTCTTGATTTGGGAGTTTCTGCCAGAAAGCAACTGAGGCATACACCAAGTTCACAAACCCATGCACACACCAGGTGAAAGCAGTCAGGAGCAGACTTTGTTCGTGTCACCAATTTCAGCTGCTTTTCTTTCTAAGGAAAAATCCGCATCACTTTCATTTAAGAAGTTGTTTTTTTTTTTTTCTAACTCAAATCAAAAGGATGACAAAGAATTAATAGCCTTATTAGCTTTTAAAAACCTTAGAAATTGACAGAAAGATATATAGTGCATAAGAAAAATGTTCAAAGGACAAAAATACTTTGTAAATGGCCGATAATCATGTGAAAGGATGCTTCAGGACATTAAGAATCTAAGGAGTCGAAATTGCAAGCATGAGATACCATTTTTCACTTGTCAAATTGGAAAAATATTGAAAATAATATGGAGTGCTGGGTAATATATATAAAAATAAGTATAATGATATACACTACTAGTATAAATTGATTCAGCCTTTCTGAAGGAGCGTATGTGTGTGTATGCGTTTCAAAGACTTAAAAGAATGAGCACTCTTTGATTTAGCAACTAGATATCTCGAAGTTCATCTAAGAAAGCATCATAGATGTGCTTAAAATATAGCCATAAGGATACTCATTAGAGAGCTACACATATTGTCAAAAACTTGGAGATAACCTAGATGTCCAACAACAGAGAATTGTTTAAATTCTTTATAAAACATTTATATTACAGAACACTGTGCAGAAGCAGAATATTTAATGTTCATAACACATTATGAAAAAGATTTCAACACGACTTACTGCACTATTTCAGGTCAGTATTCACAGACAAAAACCAAGAGAAAATAAATCATGCTACCAGCGGTTCTCTGTGAAACTGGGAATATTGGTGATTTTTATTTGATTCTCATTGTTTACCTATCTTCTTAATAAAGTTATTACTACATTTTTCTAAACAACTGTGTCAAGATATAATTCACATATCACACAATTACTTTATTACTCCTAAGAAAAAGGCAATAAAGTTATTCTTAGTGATTGAGGCAACACTTCAGGAGACAGACATTTCACTCATATTTGATCTCAATTATCCTAACATTGGGTTCATATCCAACCTCTGTGCAGCATTTTGCATTTTATGATGCACATTTACCTTTGCACAAGGGTCTTCTAGCCAGGTGGACCTTATCATAGACAAACAAGTAATGACCTATACCTATCACAGCACAAGTAACTAAATCTTTTTTTTTTAAGATTTTATTTATTTATTTGACAGAGAGAGAGAGACCACAGGTAGGAAGAGAGGCAGGCAGAGAGAGAGAGAGGGAAGCAGTCTCCCAGCCAAGTAGAGAGCCCGATGCGGGACTCGATCCCAGGACCCTGAGATCATGACCTGACCCGAAGGTAGCAGCTTAACCCACTGAGCCACCCAGGCACCCACAAGTAACTAAATCTTGTTGGGGGTCTTTACTTCCTCTTACTGTGAATAAGAGAGCAGAAAGAACCTTATTCCTTTTTTTTTTTTTTTTTTTTTTTTAGTTAATTTATTTATTTGACAGAGAGAGCACAAACAGAGCAGCAGAGGGAGAGGGAGAAACAGGCTCCCTGGTAAGCCGGGAATGTGACATGGGGCTTGATGCCAGGACCCTTGGATCATAACCTGAACCCAAGCAGACATTTAGTCCACAGACCCACCCAGGTGCCTGGAAAGAGCCTTATTCTAAAGACTTAGATATGTGTCATGTTGCCCTGACACACTGCGGGTCTTCACCAAATTCCCAGCATGACTCATACAAAAGAGAGAAAGAACAGGACATCTGTCTTTCTCCATTGCTGTTCTCAAGACATCAAGGATTAACACCCACACGGGAAGTGCAAAACCATGGCCGCCATGGACATATCTGAAAATGTACCCTATAATGTTCATTTCATTTTTGTTATTAACACACAAAACTACCTTTTTAGATGTGAATAAAACCTGCATTCAGAGACACCTCAAATGTTGGCCAGTGTCTCACTGAAAGCACCTTAGTGATGCTGGGCACTTTGAAAAGAGCTGTGTGGGGTAGTCTGCACACTTGGGATGTTGGGGGCCAAGTACTATCTGCAGAGGGAGCACAATGATTGCTCTCAGAGGGTGGGAAGAGTCAAAGTGTGGAAAAACGAGGGTCACTACAATGGTTAAATGTAAGTGAAATCACACTGACCCAGAAATGCAAATCAATGTGCCTGAGCTCTCTGTAGGACCTGTGGCACCTGAATACTCTCTTCTTGCTTCAGATTACTTCGTGTCCCAAGAGAGGCTCTGGCGATTTGGAGAAAAGAGGTGAAATGCGGAGGGAAGTGGCAGGCAGCCACAGAATCTAATTTTATTTGAGAAGCATCTCCAAAATTTATAGTGGACTTCTCATAGAGAGAGAGAAAAAAAAAAGGCAGTTTTGAAGTTTATTTCCCTTTCTTTATATTGCCTTTACTACCTTTACTAGTCCAAATTCAAAGCCCAAAATCAGAGGTGATTTTAAAAACTGTATCTCAAGGAATCATAAAAATAAGAGCACACGCGCTTCGAGATTTATAATGCTTATCTCATTTTGTCCTGCAAAGTTGCAAAGTGGGCAGGAAGCTCCCGGCTGCTGAGAAAAAAAGCTTCCTGAAATATAAATTCCATGGAAATAACATCATGGTTCTCCCCACTAATAGAATTATGAGGGAGAAAGGGAGGGAAGACAGAGGGAAGAAAGAGGCAGGGGAAGAGAAGGGAAAGGATAAATTAGAGAAGAAATGGGTGCAGATTTTAAAGAAAAAGAACAGACACCAAAATCAGAGAGTGTCTCATAGTCGGGGGAAAACACGGAACAAAGTAAGCCAAGGACAGATAGCAAAAAGATTGCAAATGTGTATAAAGAGCCAAATGGCTCAGGCTTGAATGCAGGCTCCACACCTAATTTCTGGGTGACTCTAGGCAAGTTACTTAACCTCCTGAAAGGCTTGTGGAGAGAGATTAATTGCCAGAATCTACACAAAGCACCTGTAGTGATGCTAGGGCAGGGTGGTGTTCAAGGACCACAAGCTATGGGAACAGCCCTTCCCCGGGGCCAGAGGGAGGCATGAGCCAGACTCCCAACCTGTACCTTCCTCTGTCTCCACACCTGTGGTCCTTTGATGAGAATGGCCATTTGGGGGCCTGGCCACACACAAAAGACATGGGGTGCTAAGTTTCTGAGTTCAGATCTGTTCCGCTACTTGGCAGCTGTTGTTTGTGTGCTAATTTATACAACAAATACTTCCCGATTATTCACTACCTTCAGTTTCTGGTCTAGGTCTAATGAATGAAAACAGGCCTACCCTGCCCTCATGCAGCCTACAGGCTCATGGGAGAGCCAGAGAGTAATAAAAAAAAATTAAGCAAGTATGAAGAAATTTAAAACTATGAAAAAGGCACACACGCATAAAGTACATGTAAGTCCCTTGAGGAAGACACTATGGAGCTGAGCTCTGTCAGCAGAGCGGGCAACAGCCTAGACTCTGAAAGGGAAGGGAAGAGCCACGTAGGCTAAGAAAACAGCTGGAATAGTGGAAGCCCAGAAGATGAGAAGAGACTAGAGAGGTCATCTGAAGCCAAACCAAGCAGGGCATGGTGGACCTGGTTAAGGACTTTGGTCTGTACCCTAAGAGAGAATAGGAAAATCAGTGGAGGATCTTGAATCAAGAAAATTACATGGGCATACATGAGTTCTGAGAAGACCACTCAAGCTTTGGTGCAGGGGATAGATTTGAGGAGGACAAGGAAGATGACCGAGGTGGCTACTGAGCCATCCATGGAGGGCATATGGTGGCTGGAGCTGGAATGGAAGCCATGCAGGATGTCTATGGATTGGTGGATGTTACCTCAGCAAGACTCAAAGCTAGACAGAGAGGGAAGGTTTCTCGCTGGAGGAAGTGGATACTGAAGCTTTCATCCACTGGGATAGAGAGTCCTGGGAGAATGCCAAGGTTGGGGGAGGCTTGTCCCTGGGTTTAGTTTAAGGTACATTTTACTTATTTGACCTAGAGGAAGTCAATCACTTGTGAGGATTAAATGAAATCATATGCCTCTGAATGCCCGACACAGAGTAGACGCCCAGTAGCTGGTAACTGTGTTACTGGGATTTTAGATAAGAGGTACTGAAGCAAGTTTGTCTTAGTCTTCTATAGACAGCAATATCTTTCACTTTCAGTGCAGATATCACCTTTTTTAAAAAAGATTTTATTTATTCATTTGACAGAGAGACATACATATAAGCAGGGAGAGCAGAAGAAGGAGAAGCAGGCTCCCCACTGCACAGGGAGCCTAATGTGTGGCTCAAATCCAGGACCCTAGGATCATGACCTAGGCCAAAGGTAGATGCTTAATCAACTTAGCCACCCAGCCCCCCGATATCACTTTTCTTGAGTATCTAATCCACAAATGCAAGATCCTAAAGTAGAATGTCCCATTTGAGCACAAAGTAAATCAGGACTCTTGGATCACAATGGGGAGGAATTCACATTTCATTTATGAGGACATTCCTCAATCTGCTCTTTAAAAAAAATCACTATGAGAATTCAAGTTCTGAGAACTGCATATGTGATATTTTCTCTTTTTCACATCTTGCACAGGGAAACAACCTATATTCAATTGTCTAATTTATGAGCTTTTAGGATAAACATATAATATATTTAACAAATAATTCTTAAGTACCTCCTTTATGTAATAAACTATGGAATACAAAGACAAATAAGACACATTCCTTGTTCTTAATGAGTTTGTGGGCTGGTCAGAGTCATACATACGTATTAAAATACCATGAGGGTGTGTAGGATGACAGATCACAGGGAGCAAAACTCTCACATCTCGAAATAGAAGATCCTAAGTTTCAAACCAGAAAGTGGAACATAAGTGCTGCTTTCAAATGCTATGCCAGCCCCATGGTTTGGGTGGTGAAGGGTCCTATTCAGATTTGGGAGTCTGGAAAACCACTGAGGTGGACACCCTCTCAACCCAAAGAGAACAGAAGATGAAGATTCTATCAGGTCTGGATATAATAAACATAAGCAGTCAAAAATCATTATTAAATTGAATTTTGGGAAGGTGAAAAGGGAAGATCTGACATGCTAAGTCTAAAGAAAAAAATATTTGCTAAAGAAATTGTCTACTAACATCAAATTAGAGAACTATTCATACGGCCAGAGAAGTGATGGGTATTATGTCACATGGTTGACAGCCATGGATTTGACTCATAAAAGTTACTTGAAAAAAATTCCAGAATCATGCCCAGTACTAGGTCTTCTAACCACCTTCTGGTGTCAGCTGAGAAACAGCAAACTCAAGGACCCAGCTTACCCCACACGTTCTTGCGCTTTGTAAAATTTCTTCTGAAATTTAAATTAAAACCTGTTATTCAGTAATGAGCTTTATTTTCATCCAAACAGCAATTTAAACATGCCATTATTTTCCGTCTGTCATGAGATTGGGAAACTAGGCATTATTGAACATAAAGCAAAGCTAATTCTAGGAATTTCCAAAACCGAAGACTATCGCTAGAATATTTTTACATCAGGGAAACTCGAGACTAAGTTCTAGAGAGTCTACTTTCTAGATGGTCTTGTCCTCTGATAACTGAAATGATTAAGGCCTGAACATTCACTGAATTGCTTGAAATAAGAGTCTAGGCTTTAGCTAATAGAGTCTGTCAGTTAGTCTCCTGATTTAATCCAAAACAATACCTCCCCATCTAGCAGGCTGGTTGCCATGAAGCAGAAAAACGTAATTCTATTAATGGAAAAATCTGTGTTCAATACATTCTCTAAGACTAGACCCAAATGCCGCCTCCATTATTGCCTCCCTGGTCATCACGCATAGCTCTTGTGGAGTCTTTGTGACACCAAATGGAAATTGTTTCCAGTGCTCATCTGCTCATCTACACTGTGCTCTCCTCAAGGGCAAGGACGAAGGCATATGCATTTTTGTGACATAATACCTGACACGTAGCAGGCATTTCTGAACATGGACAAAAACACAGAAATACAATCAGAGAGATAAGGGGGCCAGAGAAATAACAAAATTACACACCTCCCAGAGTCATACATAAGGGGAAAGGCAATGAAAGCCATTAGAGGTATGGTATCATGTCAGGTAGGCTGCTGAGGGAGCTGGATGTCAACCAAGGACCTAAGCAAGAGAGTCTATCCTTTCTCTTTGAAGCTGACTTTGCCCTTGGAAATTTCCCCTTGGGTCTAGCTCACTGGTCAAAGGAATGGAGCAATTCCAGAGGCTGAGTGTGTTTTCTGAAGCAAGTCCCAGGCTCCCACCTAAGTAATATATCTGTGGCTGGGGTTTGAAGTCCTTGCTGTTGCTTTTTGTTTGTTGAGTTTTAATGGAGAGTGGAGGGGAAGGGATCTTAAAGGCAAAGGTGTTTGGGAAATGAATATTTTGGGCTCCACATGCACCGTGGGCTTGAGGAAGAAATCCAGCTGCAAAACGCCCTCAAGACACACCATGAATTTGTATCACCCCCATTATGTAAGCCTTCATCAAAGCAGGAAGGGGGGAGGGGTTCAATTCTATAACCCAATAGGAGTTCAGATGAAAATTTAATAATTTTTAACTTTGATGCTTTCCAAAGGAAATTTTCATCTTTGTTTTACATTCCTCATGGGTGGGGGGAGATTGTTTTTAAAAACATAATTTTTATTTTTTTTTTTTTAAGATTTTATTTATTTATGTCAGAGAGAGCAGGAGCGAGCACAGGCAGAGTGGCAGGCGGAGGCAGAGGGAGAAGCAGGTTCCCTGCCGAGCAAGGAGCTCGATGTGGGACTCGATCCCAGGACGCTGGGATCATGACCTGAGCCGAAGGCAGCCGCTTAACCAACTAAGCCACCCAGGCGTCCCAAAAACATAATTTTTAAAGCCATCTTTTAG
>ML102765.1:0-57547 GCA_003697995.1 Taxidea taxus jeffersonii | reverse complement strand
ATAATTTTTAACTTTGATGCTTTCCAAAGGAAATTTTCATCTTTGTTTTACATTCCTCATGGGTGGGGGGAGATTGTTTTTAAAAACATAATTTTTATTTTTTTTTTTTTAAGATTTTATTTATTTATGTCAGAGAGAGCAGGAGCGAGCACAGGCAGAGTGGCAGGCGGAGGCAGAGGGAGAAGCAGGTTCCCTGCCGAGCAAGGAGCTCGATGTGGGACTCGATCCCAGGACGCTGGGATCATGACCTGAGCCGAAGGCAGCCGCTTAACCAACTAAGCCACCCAGGCGTCCCAAAAACATAATTTTTAAAGCCATCTTTTAGATTAGATATAAAAAATGCCAAAACTGTTATATAATGTTTTAATTTCTAGATTTAGTCTTCATGTTAGTAAACTTAAACATGTAATTCTATGAGCAGACACTCTTGAAAAACTTTTCTTCATTTATTAAATCAGGGATCACCAAATTTTCAAACTCAAAGGGACCTCCTCAGCTGACTGACCTAATATCCCCACCTGGACTCTCTTCCTGCTGTGCAGAACCAGGAAGAGTCACATTGTCAAGAACAACCTTTGTACTGACATAAATCCAATAAACAGGATTTGATTACATGTTACTGAAAGGTAGTATTTCGCAAAACATATTTCATATAAAACTAGACTTTTGATATAATATTTTAATAAGATTCTGTGGTCAAACAGGTTTTATAAGGACAATGCTCAAGAAAATTCAAATAGTATGGACATTGGGGAGGGTATGTGCTATGGTGAGTGCTGTGAAGTGTGTAAACCTGGCGATTCACAGACCTGTACCCCTGGGGCTAATAATACATTATACGTTTATAAAAAATTTTAAAAATTATAGAAAAAAATAAAAATAAATTAAAAAAAGAAAGTTCAAATAGGGGTTTTGTTTGCTTGTTTGTTTTGATTTTAAATGATCAGACCCCTCAGAACATTTAAGACAACAATAAAAACATCAAAATTATCCAAGAAGGAGGTAAAAGATACAGTGTCCAGGACCCCAAAACTCCTCCCCCACACCAAGAAATAGCCATGGCTAGTGTTCAGTGGAACACAGCTCAGGAAAAGTAGCTATGAAGTTTTCAGCCACAGTGAACATCTATAATTTGTTGTAGCTATTGGCTTTAGTCACGGAGGGAGCATGTAAAGTTGGCCTTGAGCTTTCTAGTAGCCAATTCAAAAAGCATTAATCCTGTTATCAATGATCATTAAAAGTTCATGACATTCATCAGATGAAAACAGTTGTTTCAGAAGTGGGGGCCATTCTCAATGCTTAGAACGGAAAGATATGGCCACTCGAGTGTTTTCATAAACAGCATCAGGATGACATCCTCAACTTCATCTCCTTTAGGACACAAAATGCCATTTTGTAGGCAATCTTATAGCAGCCTTTTTTGGAGACTAATGGCGTATTGCTGTAGTGTAGCTCAGTAGAAGCAGCTTTACAAGGCGTCATACCATGTTTCACATGTTCATAGTTCTTAATTGTCTAGCTCAACCCAAGACTCTAACCCCATTCTCCCATTAATCAGCTATGCCCACTCTCCAAGGGTGAATCATTTGCCTACTCTGGACTTGAACTAGATGATCCCTGAAGTCCAGCTTCAAAGTGCTAGAGGTCTATAGGATTAATTACTTTGTTTTCAGAAAAACATCAAGCTTTCAGTGTCCTTGAAAGTGTGAATCCATCCTTGCAGGCATCTGTACCTTTAATCGCTTGCACTCATGGCAGATATGTTTAACACATCATGAAAACCCAAGCCATGGCCATGAGGTCAGAAATTTGGAAAAGCCAGAACAAAAAGGGAGACACTAAGAATAGGAGTGGAAGAGTGCCAAGCATAATTTTAGCTACTTGAGCATTTAGCTTTAAATCAACCTTAGTTTCTTTAGGAGTACTTTGATAATGATGGCAATCCTAGTCATAATCATCTGCTCTCAATGAGTCTATAGTTTTCATAAGTAGTAGCAACAAGAGCAGCAAACATGTATTTGGTGCTTCCAACATACAAGACCCTATTGCAAGTGTAAGACACAATTCCTCTTCGAATGCTCGCAATAACTCAAAGAGGTAGATGTCATTCCTATCTAATTTCACAAATGAAGAAACTGTGACTCCGAAGGGTTGGATAACTTACCTCAAGTCCTGCGAGTAGGAGCAACAGATCCAGAATTCAAGCAGGCTCCAGATCTGAGGTCTAACCAACATACACGACTGCTTCTGGGCCCCTGAGGTCAGACACCATGGATTGTCGGAGAGGTGTCCTCAACTAGCTACAAGACCGGGTATCATATAAGAGCACCTTCCTCTCAAAATAAGACCTGGCTAGAAAGAAAAATATGGGGCTTTCTAAGAAAAGCAGCTCCATAAGAGCAGAGAATAATAAAGATTTTAATGCTCTGTGATTATTATCCACATAACAATGACCCAGAAAACAAGTCTCCAGTTTTCTTGGAAAACAGAAGGTGGTTTCCCCTGTGACAATACAGCTGTCATGGAGTCTTCCGGTAAAACTTGAACAAAGAGACCACCCTAAAAGTCAACAGAGTTTTAAGGGGTGAGGAGGCAGACTCTCCTGGGGAACACAGGAGGCCCAGGTCCCACTCTCAGATGTGCATCTTCTGCAAAGACCCTGAGACCCCAGGGCTATCTTCCTCCTGCTTCACAGGAAATACAAGTCTTTGCTCCAATAGCTCCTCTTCCTCCCAGCCCTTTTCTCCTCCCTTCCCAGCACACACTTGCCTGTTTGGAGATGGAGGAGAGGAATACATTGGAAGTAGTCTAGCACCACTCTTTACACATAATCACATGTAATCAACATCTAGGAACCACGTCTCGTACTTCTAATTACCTTCCTTCAGAGGACCTCAAAGCGCTTTTCAGACAGTAATTGATCACCTCTTCTTAGGTATTTCCTCCTAAGACCTGAAAAGAGAAAAACAACAATTATACGGCTTGCCCCTCTAAACTACTCTAACTACTCTAAAACTCTAACTACTCTAAACTACTCTAACTACTCTAAACTACTCTAACTACTCTAAACTACTACCAACGTTTCTTTTGAAAACACACACACATACACACATATGCACACATGCAAGCATATGCAGGGAAAGAGGACAAGAGATGGGGAGAGAGATTTTTTAATGGTGACAAAGCAGTGGAATTTTTCATATCCTGTCCTGTGCTCACAGCAGGGGTGGGACCCATGTCATCTGTACACCATAAGTGTTGTAATGACATAAAGTTTTCCTGTACATCATGAATGAAATGGAATCCATTTTCATCTGTGAAATTGCCTGCCTCCTTTTATTCATTCATCTTCTCTAAGCCACCCATACCCTGAACTTAGCAAAACCACCCTTTGTCTCATCTCCTAGCCCATTGTTGTAGTCTTGAAATGCAGCTCTTCCTTCATAAAGAACTGTGTATTTCCAAATTGGGTGAAACAGTTCTTAAAAGTTGGCTACTTTCAAAATCAATGAAATTTACTTGGTCCTCCAGAGTAAACTGCCAACTCATACTGTCTTAAGGAATATGGATGATTGAGATGCTAAGTGGTTTTTGTTGTTGTTGCTTTAATTCTTCCCTGGCCCTTACTAGGGGATTCTTTTTAAAAATTAATTTATATTTATTAACATATAATGCATTATTTGTTTCAGGACTACAGGTCTGTGATTTATCAGTCTTACACTATTCACAACCCTCACCATAGCACACACCCTCCCTAATGTCCATCACCCAGCCACCCCATCCCTCCCATGCTCCTCCCCTCCAGCAACCCTCAGTTCATTTCCTGAGATTAAGAATCTCTTATGGTTTGTCTCCCTCTCTGGTTTCATCTTTTCCCCTAAGAGGCTAAGTTTTAAGCTAACTTTTACTTAGCTTGGGCTGCCTCTTTGGTTTCTCTCCTGCCTGTCAAAATAAGACCTGGGAGAAAGCCAGAAACTTCTGATGTCTCAGTAGTCACTGTGGCTTCCGACTAGGAGCCCCACCTCCACACCTGACATGGCCCCGGTGGCTGGGCCTGGCCTCAGGGACAACGCCTGGCCATTTCCAAATGGTCCCTGAAAGGATTATATCAACAGTGACCAAAGGGGACAGCTTGGGGCTGAAGAAGCCCAGACTGTGAACAGGAACTTCCAGCCCTTTCTCAGCACAAGAGGCAGCGGTCTTTGCCTGCTAGTCTCAGAAAGAGCCTACCAGCCGGAAGTACACTGGCTGTTGAGTAGAGGTTTATCAGGCCTCTCTGGGGCCTGAAGATGGGCCTCTTCAAATAAACAAACATTTGGTTATAGTGTGGGATAATCCAAATTATGATTAGAAACAGATTACACAGCTCAAGACTTATGTTCGGCCAGAAACAAAACCACACACCCAAATCCCTCATCACTCTCCAGGAAGAGGCCTCTCTTCAGCTGGGATTGGGAACAATTTCAGCCTTTTCTTGAACTTTTTATCATCTCACATATTTCTAGATCCCTGTGCTTCTCCTTGAGGCACCAGCCTGGAAGCAGCTTCCAGAGTGTTGAGTTTACTCCATTGCCAAGGTGGCTGGAGTATGTGAGCAAAGCCTGGTCACCAGCAACTGGAAGATCCAGAAAGGTCAATTTCTAATGTTCTCATCATCAGGATTTAGAATAAAACATGAAATGAATTCATCCTTGATACAGAATCAAAACTTTTTAAGAGCATTTAATTTACCACCCTTAAAAGAAAGTTGGCCAGCAATTTTTACCCACTCCCTGCTATGAGTTCCCCCATCTCTCTCTCTCTCTCCTACCTCTCTCTCTCCCTCCCTCCCTCTCTCTCTCTGTCTCTGTCTCTCTCTCTCTCTTTCTCTCTCACACACACACACTCATCTTGGCAGCAGCTGTAGCCAGACAGTATCTTCATCCTGGATGCCTTCTTGATTCCCAACGCACAGCTGCTAAGTTGGCCCTCACTCACCCTTTCCAGCTGTTGTTTGCAGAATTAGAAGTGGACAACTGAGGGAAAGGAGGCAAGGCTGTGTTAAGTGAAGGAGGGTAAGACTAATGTACTCCTTTCTTGGAATCTCAAAGATCCAAGGGCTGTGTTGGAGGGATCAGAACTAGCCAGCCAGGCACCAGAAAACATCCCTCCACCTGCCCTTGCCCATGCAGCTGGAAACCCATGCCTTTCTTTAGGTGATTGAGGAAGTGAAACAATTTGCCATTCCAACTACTACCCCTGTGATGAAAGCTCCCAAGTCTTCCATCTTCATCCCTGACTACGTTCTTGAGCTCCAGATTTGAATTCCAGTGTCATATCCAGACACACATGCTGCCAGCCTCTCCAATTCAAAATGATCTATTGTGAAGACCCCCATTCCCAACCTAGCATATACCTCCTCCTCAGTTCCCCTTCTCGGTGGCATCCTCCCCAACCCCTGACCCCAGTATACATGGACTTGAAACCTTGGACTTTAAATTTTCAAAGCCCTCTTCTTCTCTACTTCCACATCATTCTCTCAGATCTGCCCTCTTATTTCCATTTTTGTGGAAATAATTCTCTCTCACCAAAATTAATTGTATTATTCTGCCTTGGTTTTGTCCTTCACTTAGAGATTTTTTCCCAAATAATTCAGACTTTGTCCCTTGCTTCCAAAACATCAGTGGCTCTCCTTGACCAAGGATGTTTCTGAACAAGCTTTTCAAGGACCACCATAGCTCACCCACCACCCCACATTTTCCTTCTCAACTGTCCTTGGATCCCTCTCTGTCTTCCAGCCATTAAAAATTACCTGTTTCCCTGGAGCACAGCAAACACACCTGGCTGTTGCTCATGCTACTTCCTCAGAACAGAGTCTCCTTCACCTCTTTCTCCATGATTAACAGTGAGTCCTGAATCACATGCGGCCTCCTCATCCAGAAAACCTTTCTTCTTCATTCCCGTGATACTTTTTTTTAGAGTAGTTCACATTTCATATATACGTCTTATGCCATAGCCGGTCTATTCCCCTCATTCTATGTATGAGAATACTGAGGCACAGTATCTGCATCTACTACTTAGTAGCTCTGGAAATCTTTGTGAATTAAAACCAAGTCCTAGAAAGAACAGGCCAGTACAACAAGTGAAACCAAGATAAGATTAATTTGGGGGCAGGGTTGAAGGAGGAAAATATACTGAAAGAGGAATATATAAGAAGGGTGTTGGGGCACCTGTGTGGCTCAGTTGGTTAAGCATCTGCTCTCGGCTCAGGTCATGATCCCAGGGTCCTGGGATCGAGTACTACATCAGCTCTCTGCTCAGCAGGGAGTCTGCTTCTCCCTCTCCCTAAGTGCTTCCTCCAGCTTGTACTCTCTCTCTCTCTCTCACTCTCTATTTCTCTCAAATAAATAAATAAAATCTAAAAAAAAAAAAGAAGAAGAAGAAGGGCGTTGGGGGTAGGGAAAGGGAAAGGCAGACCATGCCTTTACTTTGGCAGTAAAGGAAAGGGAGGAGGTCCACCCCATCCCCACATCTCCAGTGCCCGCAGGGATCCACAGCCTTCGCCTATGGAAAGAACCTGATTAAGCAACATCCCAGTGACTGCACTGTAACAGAGAACAAACTGAACACTGCTGTGGGGTTAAAATTAAGGATCCAACCCCCAAAGTGAGCTCACTGGGCCAACCACACACCAAGGAGCCTTTCACCAGAGACTTCCTTCAATGTAGTAACTCGACGCTAAATCTTTCCTTGGTTCTGATCACGTATTTAAACTGTGGTTCTTCTACTCCAAATATGAAAAAGCCTCAGGGGACTGTTGATGAGAGTAATTACATGGAAAGCAGACATCAAGCCAAAAGTTTCTTCGAAAACTTAGAAAACTCTCAGCCCTGTTGAAGTGACTAGAAAAGCTGAAAAAGTGAGGCAATGAATCATTATTTAAACTCATTCAAATCTTAGTTGTTGAACACCTACTCTATTCTAGAAAGCTGCTGTGTCTACCTGTCCCACGTCACACCAGGTAGATGGAGTTATCCTCATTTTAGATGCAAGAAAGCTGAGATTCAGAAGCATGCGTGCGAGTTTATTTTGTCTCCTAACTAGCTTAAATCTTTTTGAAGAAAGCCCATGTACAGCCAATCCTACTGTATCTTCCTCAGTGTCAAAGAATAGTGTGTGTCCAGTAAATACTTGCTAAGCCTCAGAATCAAGATCCCCCCAACCTTTTGTGGAAGCCATACCTATAGTTATCTCGTCCTCCCTATTAACTAGATGTTGTTCCCTCTTGCCTCTGAACTGCTGCCTGGCCACGAGGAGAACAAGCCCCCCAGGCTTGCCCCTCAGGGAGCAGGAAGCTACTTGAGCAGTGCTCCTAGCTGCCTCTGAATGCCACACCCTGCTGCCGGACCATGCCTCCCATGGCACTCCCAGCCAATCAGGGAAGGGGGCTGGGTTTCAGAAGCCTGCTGTTCCTGAAAAGAGGGGGCACTCATCTGCCTTTCAACTTTGACTGGCCTCTGGGAACCTGCCCCAGGCTGCACCGGTAAAGTATATGATGGTCCTCCCCACCTTCCCATCTTCCCTTCTTCACTCTAGGATCAGACTTGCATCATAGTTTGATGATTCTCCCGGCTCTTTATGCTCCCCTCACTTTTTTTTTTTAATGGCTTCCCTCTAATAAAATCCTGGCACATTTAATTCTGCATTGATGTCTAATTTTTGGAGGACTAGAGACTAACACATTCCAGTTTTTGCTCTAATAAATTGTTTATAATCTTTGTTCCCTTCGTAATATTTAGTGAGCACCTATTGTGTGCTAGGAGTATGATGGTTAACAACAAAAGCGTTATTAAAGCCCTTAAGGAGCTGGTGAATAAATCAAATAATTATAAAAATTTACTGCCGAGGGAGCTACTATAAGACATAACAGGGGGATCCTGACATAATCTATAGGACTGTAAGAGACTCCCCTAAGAGAAGCTGTTTCAGATGAGACCTGAAGGATGAGGAGGAGTTAATAGGGAAAGGTGTGGAGTGGTTCAGGCTGATGGAACAGAAGGTGCGAAGGCTCTGAGGTGGTAGGAAGCTCAACAAACAAAAGGACACAAAGGCAGGGAATGCAAAGCAATGAGACTAAAGAGGAAGACAGGGCCCATCTTGGAAATTTAAGATTATTTATCTTTCTAGAGTGTGGTTCTCTGAGAGCAAATACCCTGTAATAACCCTCTTTGCGAGGTCTAGTATAATGCCTGGCACAAAGTGAATGCTCACTAAATATTTGTTGAATCAAAGT
Source organism: Taxidea taxus jeffersonii (assembly GCA_003697995.1). Taxonomy (NCBI): domain Eukaryota; kingdom Metazoa; phylum Chordata; class Mammalia; order Carnivora; family Mustelidae; genus Taxidea; species Taxidea taxus. The sequence continues at coordinate 49,275 of ML102765.1, read as the reverse complement.
AGTAGAAATCAATAAGGAAATAACTTAATTTTTCTGTTATTATCCCTAATATCAAAGATGTAGCAAATTAACCCAAAGTCTCAACCAGGTAGAGGCTTCTGGGCCCCACTGGTTGATCAAACTAATGATAACAATGAAGATGATCATTCTTAGGCATTGATTTAATCCTTGGAGATGTATAAGCAGTGGGACACAATGGTCGTGGGCACTATGGTGGCTAAGAATGCCCTGGACCAGACTGCCTGGTTCAAGTACTGGTGTTACCACCTCCTACCTGGGTGGCTTTGAGCAAGTTACCTAACAACACCACATCCCAGGGTCCTCGTGGGTAAGGCAGAGCTGATCATACTCTCCGTTGGAGTGTTGGCAGGAAGACTGTAGGAAATCACTACGTAAAGCACCCTTAGCAAGCTGCCTGGGGCATAGCACATGTTCAATAAATGGCACCTATTGTTAGTATTCAAACATGGTTCTCTCTGCCAAGATAAGAGAACATCAGCAGGGAGATTTCCCAAACCAGGGTGAATTGTCATAAACCATATGTCATCGGAACTGCGTGGGATCACTTACAATGTAAGAGGCCAGCTCTGGGGACCAGCTGGGTGGGTTGCAAAGCCTGGGGCTTGGCCAAGAAACCATGCCCAGACATGCACTTCATACACTTGGATTCTGAAACCCGCACTAGTACTTAAAGAGAGACCTGCAGATCAGACCAGGCGGTGAACCATGCACATGTTGATATATGCAATACCCTCCCTGGGCAGGCAGCAGCTGTGGAAGGGACAAGCTGCCTCTAGGTTTTCTGTCCTGGAGGACAGAGGCTGTGCCTCTTAGCTTTATTTCCAAACAGCAAAATGAAGCACCATGAGCAGACCCAGCTCAGTTCCTGCCTTTTGGATTTGTTTTTCCATGTTGGACACTGCAGTTAGAGCCCAAGCTTAGAAGAAAATGCCTATGGAACTAAAAAGGATGAAAGGGGAAAAACACCTGGCTCCCTCCCCAGGCGCTGTGTCCCAGCTGGCTCCGGCTGCCTTGGAATGGGGCAGGGTGGCTGGGATGTAATTGCCCAGGCACAGATATGAGGTATGTGGGGCTACGTGCGCTGCTGCACACACCACCGGGTCGGGAGGCACTCTGTTTAGTCAGTGTCCATCTGATAACAACCCAAACGCTTAAGATGCCAGCTGCCAGCCAAGCTGCACATGTCCACACAGTGGCACCCAGAAGTCCAGAAGGCAGAACAAAGGACCTATTATTGACTCAATCCCATGTTAGCAAGTCATCCTTACCAAAGCAAGTCTTGGGCCAGGTTGGCAGAGGGGCGGTCTCCAGGAACTCCAGAATCTAGAATAGAGATTGTCAAATTCTAATGGGCTCTCTGATGGTAATTTCAATGCCCACCACTGAACCAGAGTCATTGCATTAGGATTTGGCACTTGGGTTCCTATCTCCTAGTCTTTTCTCCCTGTCCCATTGTCACCAGGCCCCGTGAGTGTTGGCTCTCTTTGTGCCCTCTTCTTTAGGGCACAGCATCCCTCAAGGCCTGAAACCTTTCTTCTCCCCATTTCACTAGGACATAATAATATTAATTATGGCCAACCCATGTTTATTACTTACACTGACCACTTAGATCTCTAAGTGTTTTATATAAATCTCAACTCCTTTACTTATGGTGGCAAGTTATTTTCCCATTTAACAGATGGGTAAACTGAGGCATCAAGAGGTTAAATAATTTACTCAAACTTATGTAGCTCATCAAGTGGTAGAGCCAGAAAGCAAGTGCTGATACTCTGGATCCCGAGTCTGGGCTCTTCTCCATCATCTCTTCTTCTTCTCTATGTATGATCAATTTCTTACTGATGAAAAAATTTTAAAGGCACTTTAAAGGCCCTTTTTCCAGAATGAACTGCATTCTAGGATGAGCTAGGATTTTAGAACTTTCTATTTTGCGTATAGTAGAATGGGGAAATGTTTCTAAATTAGGAGAGGCTAGGAAGGAAGGTAATGCTCAAGACTTGATTAATATGAATCATAATACATGAATATTGAGAACTCTGGTATTTTTAGCCAAGTGAGTACTTGGGCAAAGTGTCTTTCTTGGTACAAGCTCTGCCTTGGAGTTCTGGCTTAGGAGAGACATACTTAACCCAGAGAGGGACCTGGGTACATAGTGAGGAAAAGCTTCTGTTGACCCCTGCTTTGTTCATAGTATTGCCTCCCCATAAGGAGAAATCACAATCTTGCAAATCTAAGCTCTGCATCCAAATTGTTGAGCCATTCCCAGGAATTTGTCCCAGAAGGAACGCCATGCAGCCATGAAATGAAGGAAGGGAGGGAACATTACCAAGCATGTACTCAGCTAGGATTTAATGCCCACAGAAAGCATAGGATGTAGTTGCTATCTTCCCCTTCTTGTGGCCCAGAGAGCTTATAAATTCATCCAACGTTAAGTCTAGAACTCACACCCCATTCCAAAGGAGGGAAGGACTCAGTGCCAGTCCAAGTCCCACTTTTCCAGGAGCCTTTCCTGTATCCTCGGACCCATCCATCCCTCTTTCTTGAAACACCTGTATTAGTTGTAATCTTTGCCATAGCCCAAAGCTTACTAACATTGTTTCATACTGGACCAGTCTTGCTAAATTTGGGGGGGCCAGTGGCTGTGGGTTGAATTTTTTTCAGGTTTTCCCTGACTGTTTCAGGGCAGGAAACCAGGAGGGGTAAAGACCTTGGACCACAGGCTGGTCTCCCTGACCAAGGGAGCCAGTCACTCTGTCCCCAACAGGTGCCAGCTTGGCTTTACGAGTTACTATTGCATTATCTGGTAACAGCCTTCCTGTGACTCCTGTCCTCCTTTGTCATTCCCTTTAAAACTCCTTGCAGATGGTTCCAGACAATGTAAAATATCCCCAGGGTAAGTAACTACGACTGCATTGTCACTAACTTGGGTTTGGCACAAGAGGAAAGATCGCCAAGTTTTCAAACCTGCTTCTGCTTTCCAGTAGCCTCCTCCCGGCACCAACCAACATGACACCTAAGGTCAACTCGCAGCTTTCCCTGCACCCCAACATTGGGACTAGAAAGAATACATTGCCACACAGCAGGCACACTCAGACATGCCTGCGTCATCACCAAGTCAAAGCCAACATATATTTCAGGAGAATTTACAAGGCAGAAAGCACCCTCTAATTTAACAAAAAAGCAAGCGGGCTGGGTGTTTCCTTTCTTTTCCAAAGCTAGGACAGAAGCTTTTCTCACATTAAAGAGCCAGAACCCACCCAATTTGATTGTCTCCTCTCAGTCAAGGAGTACATCAGCAGCAGCAACAGGGATGAGGGTAGACTGAGTCACAGAAGAGGCAACAAGAAGAAGCTGTCATCTCTGCCCCACCACCTCTCCAGGATATGGGATCACGAGGGGGTGGTCAGCTGACTGCTTCAAGGACAAGCAGGGCAGTGGTCTGTTCCATGTCCCCTGGGAACCTGAATATCACCTCACACCATGATTTACTACAGAAACAGAGCTGGGACCAGCAGAGACAGACCTAAAATATGATGGTGAAGTCTTCAAGTACAGGTCTTAAATGTAGGAAATTTTCTTAAGTCAGACTCCCAATTTCAGCTCATTCCACACTAGTGAGGCTTGAGCTATGGTTCCGCTCAAATCCTTATTTCTCAGCTACTTCCTCCACCTGCCCCTAAAGGTGCACTGTGAAGGACGCTGGCCTAAGGCAAGAGTTCCTGGTGATAACCACAGTTTTTCCTGCTCCTCCTCTGATGGCAGTCCCCTCGAATTTTGTCTCAAGTGTGGTTATTCTGGTGCAATGCTTCCCCAGGGATGCGTGTACGGTCTGGTCAAGGAGAAGGAACTAGAGACAAAGGGTGACTCCTTGTCCTCTTCCTCCCTGGCACTGTCCACATCTCTCCATAGCTCATCTACCATGTCTTTGGAAGGCAGGTACCCAGAACTGTCCTTCAGAGGCAATGGAATTAGGTCAGTGTGTCTCGAAAGATCGGTAGTAAAGAGCAAGTTCATTTTTTTTTTGTAATTTCCAATCTATATGAACTCCAACTTTTTAACATAAAACTAAATTACTAGAAAAGAGTTTGAAGTAAAAGACACATGAAATATAAGACCAACTTTTTTGTTCTTAGATCCAACAGTTATAAAATTAGGTTGGCATGTTGCTATAAAGGTTTCTAAACACTAAAACACAGGTGTGAGTAGCCCTGCTCTAATGGGAGGCCTTTGCTACTTACTTAACCACCTAAACCCTTGAACCTCTGGTCTATGCAAGATGGGAGAACAGGCAGCATCTCAGCAGGCCAGCCATGCCTCCCATCTATATATTCCAGGGACTCATTCCCAATCCTTCCTTAGGTTCCAGCACTATCTCTAACATTAGAATATTGCTAACTTCCTCAGGAGGGGCTCTGTCTGCACTTCTCGGTACAATCTGGAGGTACCTAACCCCAAAGCACCTTGGAGAGCAATGAGGAAACCACATGAGAAGGAACGGGCAAATGGGCAGGTCATTGTCTCAGGCCATCCTGTGTAGAACCGATGAGAATTTTGAAAAGCACCCCCAGAACATGTAAAAGGTCTGAGAATTGTTATCATTGGGGTGGTAAGTCATGGCCCACTGAGGCTCACAGTCATGCAAGTGCCAACCACACGAGATCAGCTGCTCTTTATTCAAAAACCTATTGCTGGAGCCCGGCGGGGAGCAGTCCCTAAATGACGGACGACAGACAGAAGAGGGCAAGCTTCTCTGTAGCATTCAGGAGGGCCTGGGAACTAAATGGGAGGAAATGGTGACCCAGTTTAATACTCTCTTTACTTCCAGAAGAAGCAAAGAACTCTCAGTGCCTACCATAAAAAAGGACTGATTGCACATTAGGAACAAAACTGGGTGTGATCACCTTTTAGTAGGAGGAAGCTGGAAAGTGAGGTAGGAAATATAGGGTGGGGAATAGGACTCCATTTCCTTGCAAAAATTTTAAAAACAGCTTTATTGGTGTGTAACTGACACCCAATATAATTTGCATATTTACAATGCATAACTCGACCAGCTTTGACATATATACACACTTGTGAAACCATTACCACAATCATAATAATAATGAGCATACCCATCACAACCCAGTTTTCTGGTGCCTTTTTCTAACCCCTGCCTCCTACTTCTTCCCTTCCCACCACGAGGCAACCACTTCTGTCACTATAGTTTGCATTTTCTAGAATTTTGTGTTTAAGTGGAATCACAGAGTATATACTGTTTGCTCTGATTTCTTTCACTCAGAAAAATTATTTTGAGATTTATTCAGGTTGTTGTATCTATCACATTGTTCATTCTTCCTTACTGCTGAGTAATCTTCCACTGAGAAGCAATTTTACAAGACAAGCCAGGTTAGCCCATGACTAAGATTTTGAGGTGTTAAGGGAAATTTATGAAGATGTGGGCTTTCCCCTAGAGTTGAGTTTGCTGCACCTATCTTGGGAAATAAACCTTTTTTGTTTGAAAATTAAGGAGGATAGCAAAGAAAAAATAGGCATTTGTGATTCTTAAATGATAAAAAGGATTTTGTAATATCCAGGGTCTATGGGCTGTAAGGAGTTAAGAAGAAAAAACCGGAGAAACCAGGAACAATCACTGCTACCCAAGATACTTCTCAGCCTTCCTGATTTTCAATTTCTGATTCAGCTTATTTCTTCCCTTGTGGTAGGAAAAAGTCTGGCGAGGATGTTCCCATTAGTTGTGGTTTTGCTTTTGGAGTCACCAAAAAGGAAGACTATTCTACAGTCACAATTAGCAGTAGCCATTTATTCATTCACTGAACATTTCTTAGGTGTCTTCTTATGCTGGACATCAGACTAGGGATAGAGAAACAGGCCAAAGACTTATAAGAAGACTTGGTTTCTGCTCACAGAGTTGTAGGGTGTGCAGGCTTCATAGCTGGTTATTTTATGACAAATTCCTTCACAATCAACAAGAGATCAGAGATGACAAATAGGTCAACATGGTGACTGGGGCCAAGCTGTTACCACCATGAAGACATGACTGAATGTGGACATGGCAGCAAAGGAAGTGTCTGGTTCACAGATTATCAGGAAGCACAGCGTCCCATTGACAGTGACAGAGAATGCAACCCCAGCTGCCTCATATAGGGTAGTGAGGAAGATGGGAAGATTTAGTGGGTATATGGACTATGTCTCCTGTCCCCACTCCCAAATGTGTCTTAGACAAGCCCATTATTGTTTCTCCTACCAAAACGTAGAGAACCTATTTTTCTAAATAGGTGACAGTGTTCTAACAGAAGCTTTCACAAAAAAGCAGACTGGTATTTGCTCCCAATCCTTTTGTCATAGAGTTATCCTAAAAAAACACAAATGGAATATAGCAGGATACAAAACTGAATGAGTAAGGTGATGATTACAGTTAAACAACCAACCTATTCCTTGGAAGGGATGGGTCTAGTGGGGAAATGTCCAAAGAAAACATCCAAAAGGTTGAAAAACCACTTGTTTGTGTCTTCCTCAAATTTTCTTTGGTGAGCATTTTGCTATTACATTTTTGAAGAACTACTTTGAAACACACTCTTCATGGAAAGTCATGGGTTCTCAGCCAAAGGAAACCAAAGTCAACAGTCTGAATTTGCCTGTAGTCTGGAGAGAAGCCTGGCCATGGAGGGACTTCAGGGAAAGCAGTGAAAGAGGAGGGGTGAGACCTTGTGGGAGGGTTTTGCCAGCCTGAGTCTTTTTTTTTTTTTTAAAGATTTTATTTATTTATTTATTTGACAGAGAGACAGATCACAAGTAGGCAAAGAGGCAGGCAGAGAGAGAGAGAGGGAAGCAGACTCCCTGCTGAGCAGAGAGCCCGATGCGGGACTCGATCCCAGGACCCTGGGATCATGACCTGAGCCGAAGGCAGAGGCTTTAACCCACTGAGCCACCCAAGCACCCCTGCCAGCCTGAGTCTTCACCCTCAGGTGCAGAGAGCCAAGAAGGGGTGCAGCCAAAGTGGGACTGCAGCACAACTGGAGAGCAGTGCAGAGGCAGGCGTGAGTATACAGACAGCCTCAGAAAGGCCAGGACCAACAAGGCCAGGACCTTACTGGGTGACCGTGAGAAAGTAACCTGATGGGCCTTCAACATCCTTGCTTGTAAAAGGAAAAAGCAAGTCTGGATAACCTCTAAGCTCCTTTTAAACTCTAAACATGTAGGAATCCAAGTTGTATGGTTTGCTTCAACATTTATCCATTGTAGACCTTGGCTGTACCTGAAGAAACCCTGTGGGTCAACTGCCACCAACATCCTCTTTGATTTAGCACACATCAATTAAAAACCATTGAACACCTGTTACTAAATGTATAGTGACGTGTATTTTCCAGAAAAGGAGTTCTGCAAAATCGGTCCCTGATTAGAGCAAGGGCTAAGAGAGCAAATCCACTTCTTTGATAATGGGACAATCCGTGTGGTTAGAGACACAGGAAAAGGGATTTTCTATGTGTCATGGAATGGAAATTGACCCATAGCTCAATGGGGAGAGGCCAAGGCACTGAGAACAAGCCTGCTGCCTTTATGGGCACTGCTGTTGGAAGAGGTAGCCCCAACTTACTCTCAGAACTATCTCCACTTACCACTCTTGACTCAAGTTAGAGGTAAGTTGTTGTCTGTTGGTGAGGAATGTGAAATCTCACGCACAGATGGGTGGAGCAGGAAGCCGAGGGAAGGTCAGAGAGAAAACAAAGGGGTTTCCTGTGATGAGTCACTGCCTTCTGGGAAACAATTTCAGAAGCCACTACATCCCCAGCACCTGTCCAAGGCTTGTATTTTGTGCTGAAAAAAAATGTGGCAAACGAAGCATCACACCACATCTGAGAGCCCACAGGCCACGTACATGGCTGAAATCTGGGAGAGAGCCAGGCCAGGCCAGGCACATGTGACAATTTGCACATCACCTGCCAGAGTCTCCAAGCAGGGAGATTGTGGGTGGGCGGAAGATGCTCAATTCAAATCACCTTTTTCTTTAAATGGAGCAAACTTTATCCTGTTCTTTCCTCTGATAGTCACAGATTGGATTTTCAGATAAAGGGTTTTCTTCTTTTTTTTTCCTATTGCCTTGTGATTAAGGGCAATGATGGAGCAGTGGGTGTGGTATATAAACAATGAATGTTGGAACACTGAAAAAATAAAACTAAATTTAAAAAAAGCAAAGGGAACACCTGGGTGGCACAGTTGGTTAAGCCACTGCCTTTGGCTCAGTGGCAGTGTCCTGTGGATTGAGTCCCACATCAGGCTCCTTGCTCAGTGGGGAGCCTGCTTCTCCCTCTACCTCTGCCTGCCATTCTGCCTGTTTGTGCATGTGTGTGCGTGTGCTCTCTCAACCTCTGACAAATAAATAAATAAATAAAATCCTTAAGAAAATAAAAGTTAAAAAGTCAAAGTTTCTAACTGTAACAAGCTTGCTGAATCTAGAAAGAAAACAAATTCGACTAACTGTGGAATGGAAATTGTTGGACTCCATATGGGATGAATTCCTTTTCTTGGTTTATGCTGAACTGAAAACAAAACCAACATTTATTTCCTCACGCATTAAAAGGATGAGGTTTATATGTAGCAGGGTAAAAAAGACATAGGCAGTCTCAGGTTGCTCCTGGATAGCATATATAATAAAACTAAGAGAGTAAACTAAGACACAAGAAGACATAGAAGCCAGAATTAGGAGATCCAACTCAGGAGAGAGGTGGAGGAAAGTTACAGGGTGATGGTGAGAAGAACACACAGCAGTCCTGGAGAGCCACCGGTCCTGATAGGGGATGGGAGACAGGAGCCTCTTAGGAGGGCTCTCTTGGGAATAAATAAATAAATAAATAAAGTTTGCATGTAGATCGAGATGTGATTAGCAGTTATGTGAAAGAGCTCGGTATAGAAAACCAAGCAACTAAGCAAATTAAAGCAAAAATAAGTTAAGTATTAACTCCAGGGCCGAAGAGTTCGATAAAATAGAAAGCACACTCCTAGCACCCTATATGGCTTAGCCTTAGTGATATTTACATATTTGTAGAAATGTGATTACTGAATATTCATTTAGTCCACATTACCAAACAGTGTTATAACCATATTTGGAGAAAGGGAGGAAGGGAAGAGTGAGGGACATGGGGGACACAAATGTAAGAAACCAAACCATCATCTTACACAGAGGAAGTCAATGCATAATATCTAAACCTGAAACCTAAAAAATAGCATTATAACCTTGTTATTTAGAAAGCTCTAAGATTTAGAAGTGTTTGCCTCTGGAGTGGAATCAAATGTGCAGTAGGAGGAACATGGTAAATATTTCTCAGTATAAGCGTCGTAGTTTTGACTTTTTCAATCACATACATATATTACTTTGGTTAAAAAAATTTTTTTAATTTTTTTCAGATTTTATTATTTATTTGAAAAAGAGAGAGTGCATGAGGGAGAGGGAGAAGCAGACTCCCTGCTGAGCACAGAATCCAACATAAGACTCCAGGATCATGATCTGAGCCAAAGGCAGGCACTTAACTGACTGAGCCACCCAGGTGCCCCCCACCCCCTGCAAAAAAAGATTTTAAGAGTTTAATCTAGTGGTACCACCTAGATGGCTCAGTCAGTTAAGTATCCAAATCTTGATTTCAGTTCAGGTCATGATCTCAGGTTCCTGGGATGGAGCCCCAAGTAAGACTCTGTGCTCAGTGCAGAGACAGCTTGTCCTTCTCCCTCTTCCCCTCTATCTATCTCTAAAATAATTTTTTTTAAAAAAGAGTTTAGTCTAAAGGCTTTTTTATTCCCCCTCTTTGGGTCAAAGCAAAAGAAAGGGAAGAAAAGAGAAAAAAGCATGTTATAGAAATGACGAGTAGTATAACATCGAGGTGTTAACAGTGATCATCTCTAAGTGGTAAATTATAATTTTTTATTCTTTTCTAATTTTATATATATTTTGTTCTATCTTAATATATTTAATAACTTTTAAGCAAGGATCATATATTGCCTCCATAAGGAAGAATAACTAATAAAACCATTAAAATTCAAAAGAGAAGGAAAGAGCGCCTGGGTGGCTCAGTGGGTTAAACCTCTGCCTTCGGCTCAGGTCATGATCTCAGGGATCGAGCCCCACATCGGGCTCTCTGCTCAGCAGGGAGCCTGCTTCCCCCTCACTCTCTGCCTGCCTTTCTGCCTACTTGTGATTTCTCTCTGTGTGTGTGTCAAATAAATAAATAAAGTCTTAAAAAAGAGAGAGAAAGAGAAGGAAAAGAAGAAGAATGGAAGAAGGGGGTAGGGTCACTGGATTCGAGTTCAGAAATCGGGCCCTACCTCTTCCTAGGTTTTTCCTCTGTTAGGCATGTTTTTATCCTTTTGGGGCTTAAGACTTCCCAGTTTTAAAACAAGGATATTTCTACCTGCTCTGTCTCCCTAGAGAGGTTATTGCAAAAAGTATCCAAACCTGCCCAGTTGTAAAGCATGTTATTAAACATGGTAGATATGGTAAGAGCCATGGGAGGAACATGCAAAATGAGGGACTCTTTGTACTTCACACAATCCTCGGTGGCACCACTGCCCTTCCTCCCTAGAGATGTTCACTCAGAGCTTCCTCAGCCCACCTCAGGGAAATCCCTCAGAAGCTCGGAAGCTCCTTTTTGGGAGAGCTGGCTGGAGGATGAAATTCAAGGACATGTCCTTTGGGCTTCTCCTCTTTTCTTTACCTTCAGGGGCAGCCTTGCAAAATCAGATCCTTTATCCCTGCCCTCTTCAGAAACCTTCCGTTTTCCAGGATATGTGGATTTGCCCCTCATTCCTCACTAGGCCCATTCCCCCAAACATTCCCATTCCTCCTCCCACCAGGACCTATCCCAGCTGGACGCTGCCACACTGGCGTTTTACACAGGGCCTCAGAAAGGGCCTCAAAGAAGGGCTCCTCCTAAGACCTCTACCAAAACAAGACATCTTAGTCCCAAGGACATTCCTCTCAGAACTAGGTTGCTTTGAAAGGTCCAGGATTCAGGCCCAGGATCCAGAAGAGTTAAAAGTCCACAGGAAGGAGGTGAGTGTATTTAACGATTTCTATCCAAAGCCTTGGAAGTTAGGCAGCAGCCCTGCAGACAAACTGTAAAACCTCTACCACCAACCTGTGCTCTGACTTGATGTTGACCATCAAAACCACTTGCCCTTCATTGACACCAAGAAGTACTCTGAAAGGAATCCTGAATTAGGAGTTGTTAGAGGATCCATTGTCCAGTCTCATCTCTACCTCTGACTAGCCAGCCACGAGATCTTGGTGAATCATTAACCTCTCCCAGTCTCCGTTTCCTTATCTATAGAATGAGACAGTGACCACCACAATCCTCTCCAAAACGTGTGTTCAGAGCACCTACCAACTTTGGTTCCTTCATTGTTTCTAGAGTTGCCTCTTACTCTGTCATCTACTCTCGCATTTTGCTTTCCCTGCTATCTTTGTAGCTCTCATCCCTATTGCCCACTCTCCTATAGAGGCAGAATCAACATGCCCCTGAGGAAAAAGGGAGTTGAGCTGCCTCTACCTCCTGGACTCCCAGACACCAAGGCTCTCCACTTCCCCCACGGGGTCCTGCCTTTGCCCACTGTCCTCTAAGGGCAAGCAAGCTGGAAGTACGAGTCATTAACACATGGCAGGACTAGGCATCCAGCTGCCAGGGGCCCCTGATAGAATAATGAGATTTTTTTTTGTAATGTCAAGGACCTTCTCTTTACATAGAAACAATTAAGAGAACTACTTGGATTTTTAAAATTTAATCCTCAAACTGTTGAAGTTACAAACTTGAAAAATCTAGGTCTCCCTTAAACTTTTAAATTCAATTTGGAGGTATTATTAGTCTTCATAAATACAGCAAGTGTTAATCACATTTAAGAGGTTTTTAATTAATGTTTGATTCCATTTACAAATTCAGTTTACAAAACTAACTCAAATATTTTAAGCCACATTTATATTTTAAAATTTAATATATAGCGAGGCTCCATAGCTCAGGGGTTAGAGCACTGGTCTCATAAAGTTTAATATATAAGTGATATATATTCAATATTTAAATTATAATATATTATAAATACATTTGCTGCAGTTGCATAATATACTATAAATTTATTCAGTATTAATATGTAACATGATATACTTAATCTTTTACAAGGACATCATCAAATGTCTAAAAATCTCTTACAGCTTTAATAAAATAAACTTTAAAGTATGACGAATTTTCCAGTCTCTCAAATATTCCAATACTGATGGTAATTTTAGAATGTCTTTTAATTTAAAATCACAAAACTAAATCAATTTCTTAATCCCATTATTTAAAAGAGTCAGAAAAAATGACCATTACTCTCTTGGGCCAATTTCCCTTAAATATTGCAAATACTTCGAATACCAAGGGTACACAAATTAACAGAACTATTATGAGAACTATTGAGTTTGATGGTTCTCTTAAACATTTCTACATTTACTTACATATCTTTGCAAGAGGAAAACTGCTAAGCCAAGGTCCAGTATTTACATTAGGGTTGTACAGTCTGTGGGTTAGTACAAATGTATGACGACACTGTAATGTAAATGATGGACTTGGCAGCAATATGGCGGGTCAGTGCGAGTTCATATTATAACAAACGTACCACTATGGTGGGGGAGGTTGATGATGATGGAGGCTATTTATGTATGTGGACAGGGCAGCTATGAGCCATCTCTGTACCTACCCCTCAATTTTGCTGCTCTAAACCTGTACACAAAACTGCTCTAACAAATTAAATCTTCATTTTAAAAAAAACCAAACTGCTTATCCTCTAAGAAACAATGCCAGATTAAATAGTCTGAGCCCCCTTGCAGCTGGAATAGGTTTGCTAACAACCAGAGGCCACTGGGGGGTGACCCCACAGATCGTGGCTTTGTGTCAAAGCCTGTTTCTGAGTTGCCTCGTCTCACAACCTACCTCCCCCAAATTCAGGTAACTCCTCACCCGATTCTCTTCTCTCCATGTGTTTAGCTTCAACCAGCCTATTTGCTGGTCCATTCTATCCTGAACTTTTTTCTTACTCATTTTTTCACACCACACTCTTACAGATATTTCAGTGTCCTCCTGCACCTCACCCCTGACCGCAGAGAATTCCTTACAGTTTTGTCCAACTCTGTTTTCCCAGTTTCAAGATCATGTTACTGACACATGGAAGAAGGTGGGGTAGGTAAAGCGTATTTAAATTTCTGGATGGCTTTCACCTTCCTCTCTCTAAAGATGGGAAACAAGCAGAGAATGTATCACTGTCCCTGACCTCTCTTTCCATAGTGGGGCCATCTCTGTCACTTCTCATCCGCCTGACCTCAGGCTTCTTCCGGTAGAATCCTGCAGGCCCACTGGGTCTAGGACTCCAGGGTCAGCTCAACAGACAGGCTGATGAGGTTGGCAAGATATTCTGCTTTTTTTTTTTTTTTTTACTCCCCCTCTCTCTCATATGCACACACGCATCCACACACCCATGGGTATAAGTGTGCGTGCACGCACAGCTCTGTACAACTGACCCTCTGTGGCCCACAGCACAGGCTCTGTGATCATGCCCATCAACTCCCAGGAGGCTGGGGAATTCCAACTAGAAATCCCTAAGCAGGCTAATTCTATCATATCCTTCAGCTGTTGACAATGCGGCTGCCTAACCTATTTCCTTTTCAGTCTTCTTTTGTTACAGGCACTCTTACTTGAATACCAAATAGGTTTCTCCACCAGGGCACACAAGTGGAATGACTAGTTTAGAACAGACCATTTTCAATGTAAGGGGAATAACTCAATAAAATTGATGGGGCAAGTCTCCCTCTTCTGACGAAGAGTGGTCCATGGTGCAGAAATGCAGTACAAGGAAAAGACACTGGACATAAAGTCGGACAAGTCATTCCCTAATTCAATTTCTGCTACAAACTGGGCATCTTGAGCCCAACCTGTGTGAGCCCTGGTTCCTCCACTTGTGACATCACCTACATCGCTACAGAGGCAACTGACAAGGATGTTTCCAAGATTACATTTTAAAACATGTAAAACACTTGAATCTCTTCTTTGGGTTGCTACCAGGATTCTGACATGCTCCTGGTTTTCCACCTGCCTCACTGAGGTCCACCTCAGTCTTTGCTAGTTCCTACTCATCTCCCCAACTTCTGAAGATTGGGTTCAAGCCTTAGACTTCTGCTTTCCATCCCTACCTACTGCTTTGGTGATCTTAACCAGTCACTTGGTTTTTTACATTGTCTGTAGGCCAATGAGTTGTGCATTCCTATCTCCATCCCAGAACTCTTCCCTGAACTCCAGACTCATATGTCCGCCCGCCTACTTATCATCTCAGCTTAGCTGACACATAGGCATCTCCAAGTACACATTCCAACCCCACTCTCCTACAGTCTTTCTTTATTCAGTAAGTGGCAATATCATCCTTCCAGTTGATTGGCTCCAAAATTGTGTAGTCATCCATGACTCATCTTTTTCACACCTCCTATCCATTCCATCAGCAACTCCTGGAATGGAGTTCTACCTTCAAAACATATCCTGAAACACACTGTTTTTCACCACCTTAGCTGCTGCCTGACACAAGCCAACAACATATCTTATCTGGACTCTTGCTATAGTTTCCTAAGTAGTCTCCTTGGTTCTGGCCTTGCCCCTTCCAGCCTCCCCAGTCTGTTTTTCACACAGCAGATGCAGTGATCCTGTTAAAATATAAATTAGATCATGTTATTCCTCTTCACAATACTGTCCAATTTCTACCCATTACCTTCAGAGAATCACACTTACTAAAATATGGGGATCAGGGCACCTGGGTGGCTCAGTCAGTTAAGCATCTGACTCTTGGTTTCTGCTCAGGTGGTGATCTCAGGGTCATGGGACAGAGCCCTGTATAGGGTTCCACATTCATGGGGGAGTCTGCTTGGGATTCTCTCTCCCTCTCCCTCTGCTCTTCCCCTCCCAACTCAGTGCATGTGCTCTCTCTAATAAATAAATAAATAAATCTTTAAATAAAATATATTTTTAATTTGCAAACCAGTGTCTGCTTCATAGGGTTGTTATGAGGATTGGGAGTCACTATATGTGAAGAATTTAGAACTGATATTTACTGAGTGTTTACTGCATAGCAAGCCCTGCCCTACATACTTTATATATAAACTCATTATATATCAGCTCATTAATCCTCATAAGAATTCTGGGGTATGTACTATTATTATGCCCATTGTACAGCTGAGGAAGTCGTATTACAAAGAGGTTAAATACCTCTCCCAAGGTCACACAGCTAGTGAGTGGCAGAACTGGGTTTCCACTCCAGACAGTGGGCCACCAAGGCCTGTGTTTTCACCAACCTGCCTAGTCAGGAAGACTTCTTCTGTAACATACTCTTTATTTTATTTTATTTTTAAGATTTTGCTTTAAGTACTCTCTATACCCAACATGGGACTTGAACTCACAACCTCATCACACACTCCACCTCCACCAACTGAGCCAGCCAGGCGCGCCCCAGTGGCAAACTCTTTAGATGCTGAATAGTATCTCATCATATAGAGGGACCATTAATTGACTTAACCAATTCCTCACTAAGTCATCTGACCTGATCATTCTTAAACTTCTCACTTAAGGTAGGAAATTCATGTATTTGACAAATATTATTGAATGACAAAATACTAGGCACCAGGGACACAGCAGTGAACAACCAAAAAATGGATGTAAAGCTGTTGTTGTCACGCAGCTTACATTATTTAGAAGTACTTTTTACAATGGAAGTGTCACCAGAGGCCTGATTTCCTTATTGGCTAATTGTCCTTCTCTACTGAGGCGACCAGACTCAGCTTTATTCATTTGACATATCTCTTGGGCAAGGTGGTCAGCTAACTTCTGTGGGAGGAATGAAAATGATTCAGACATGGACCTTGCTCTCAGGAGGTTGTATATTAACACGTACCTGAGTATCTCTAGGAAGCAAGTTCTTGTAGAACTTGTTTCTGGGTCTATCCTGCGCCTTTTCTCATTTGCATACCTGTCATTAAACATCTAAGCTCCCCAAGGTGGAAGAACATTCATGTGGTTTCTTTTTTCTCTTCCCACAGAGCCTAGGAGAGTGCTTTGAAAACAATGGCTTCACAGATCCATGGAGTCCCAAGTTCTAGAAAGAGTCCTCAAAAAACTATTTGGCCACAAATTTGATTTCCCCATTGTTCTGCCTTTGTTTAGACCACATCAACAGAGAGAAGAAGAAAAGAATTAAGACTTTGAGCCTCCTTTAATAATTATATTTTAATTATTCTCTCTCTGACTTTTAACCTTTTAACCATTTAGCCACTGGGATGGAGGAACCCTGACAATCAACTAGATGTTCACTTCCAAATACAAAAGATTAATCATCACACACACACACACACACACACACACGATGCGTGCACATGTACGCACACACCCTGCTTAAAACCCTTCAATGACTTCCCATCATTCTTGAGGAAAAAATAGGCAAATCCTCTGCAAGGCCTCCAATGCACAAGGCCCTAAGTGGCCTGGCTGTGCCTGCCTCTCCAGCCCGGCCTCACAGGGTACCATAAGTGCTCTTGCTTTCTGCATACCGGCCACAGGTCCTGGCTGTGGTTCTTCAAACAAGCCTGCACCATTCTACCCCAGGGCTTTTGCACACACAGTTTCTTCTTCCTAAGAAAGCATTTTTTTTTTTCCTACCTTCAGATTCAACTCAATCATTACTTCCTTGGGCAAGCTTTCACTAGCTCAGGGCCCCAGACTCCACCTGGCATCATAACTTTCTCAAAGCATCTGTAGGCTTTAGGCTTAGGCATCTGTTCATTCAACCCAGTTGTAATTTTACTTGTATATGTGAAAATATGTTATTGATGTCTCTCTCTCCTCCACTAAACTCTATGCTTTGTGAGCACAAGAACCATTTCTGGTTTTGCTCATCATTGTACATCCAAAGCTGAGCACAGCCCTGGAAACCTTTTCAGTGATCATTCATTCAACAGATATATAATGAGCACATTCTATGTACACAGTCTTGCTCTATGTGCTGGGAATACAACAGTGAACAAGCCCAAATCCCTGTCTTTCTGGAACTTATATTCTGGTTTTGGAGAAGAGACAATAAGCAAACAAACAAGATGTTTTCACGGGCATAAGCATTATCAAGATAAGGGGATAGGATGTGACCACTGGGGATGGGGTGGGATACTACGTCAGACAATGATCTGCGAAGGCCTCTATTGAGAGGTAACATATGAGCAGAATCTTGAGTATTTTGAAGGGGGGGCTGGAGTTTCTGTGCAAAAACTGGAATACTCCCAGGCAAACGAGAACAATCAACTAATCACCCTAGCATAGAATGCTGCTGAGAGCCTGACCATCTGCCTTTGACCTCTTACCCAAGAGTATGTCTCTCTCACACCTCCTAAGTGTCTTTTCCAGAAATACTCACTTTATGAGAAACTATTACAGCTTAAGACTTAATAAATACTTTGTAATGATGAGGAGGCTTCCCAGGAATCCACCCCCACTCATCTAAGAATGATCTTGGCTTTGAGATTCACAGACACAGCAGGCCCCCTCCTGTCATCCGCCAACTCTTGGAGGCCCATATTTGGACTTCCATTTGGGTGAAATCCACCCACCAGGAAAAGCTCATTTCCTCCCTCCCTCTGGCTCACACTTACAGCCTGAAACCTTCCCCTACAATATCCCTTGGCAGACTCCTTCTTCACTCCCTCCTGGCTGGCTGTGCTTCCAGCGAGTTCCACCCAGTAGTAAATTATCTGTCATAAACTACAGAGTGGCAGATCTCTCCCCAGGGTTGTTCCCACTCCTCTGGGCCCCAATAATTTGTGGCTGTCCCCTTGGAACAGGTGCTAATTCCTCCCCCATTCTAATTGCTCTAAACTACCTCTTTAATGAATTCCAAAAACAGTTCACTGGCTAACCTTATTTTTTGTTTCATGTTCAGTCAAATTTCCAAGCCACTGTTAAGAGCTTCCTTTTTTCTGTTACCCTCTTTCCCACCTTCCCTCACCCTGGCCTTCTCCCCTTACCTCCCCACTGCCTCCAACTGAGCTGAGTGTCCTAGTGCTCCAGAGCCAAACCTACAGGGCTCTGATCCCAGCTCTCCTCCCATCAACTGTATGGGCAACATTATTACCTACCTCACCGGGATGTAAAGAAGATAAGAGAGGTAATTCACATTAAGCACCTAGAACAGTAGTACACAGTAGGCCTTCACATGAATGTATTGCACAAATGAAATGTTGCCTCTTATTACTATCCTAGAGAACTAAGGGCCCTTTTTGCTGTGCTGGAGAGTAAGTGGCTGCAGTCTCTGGTTTTACTTGAAGAGACAAAATACCCTTTTGCCTAAATGCCTCCCTCTCAACTTTAGAACCCCTACCGCTAGCATCTGCATTTTAAATAACACATGGGGAGGGGAGAAAACATTATAACAATTATTCTATTATTTTCTAGAAGAGTTTATCAGATTAAATGGAAGAAGAATAGGCCTATAACTGGATGGGAAGGAGGGAGTATGTGGCTTGTGTGGAGAGAGGGTCGGGGCAGAGGCAGAGGGCTGCCCCCTCTAAGGAGGGGGCACCATGAAGGCCCTGGGTCTTGAGAGGGTGAGGAAAGCTGAAGTAGAGGGCATGCAGAAATGTAAAGGGTGGAGAGAGAGAGATACAGAGACAAAATTCATCTAGGTTGTTGGAACCAAGTGCTTTTCTAAACCAACACACCTTTCTTCCCCAGCTCTGCCACAGTGCTGTTTACTGCAGGCATCCTGGTCACGAGAAAAGAGCCTGTATTTCCAAGCCAGTCTAAGCTTGAAGAAAAATGCCAATTCTACTATTTAGAGACTGACAAAAGTTAACTGAACCTTTCTAAACCTTCTCTGTAAAAACAACGCAACCCTCTGCCCCTTAAAAAAAACCTCTTAAACAGTAAAGTTGTGAGGATTAAATAAGGGAAAGCCTGTGAGATGCCAGGGTTGGGCTAGCTCCTAGGAAGCACTCAAATCATTCAGCTTCCTCTAAGTATTACCAGCTCCGGCCCTGAGCGCACTCGGTCAGCTTTCTCAGCACACGCTCAATTCTCTTGTACAGTTTCATGCCTGGTCTTTGCATGTAATTTGTTCCATTTCATTCAATTCAACAAAAATTTTGTAGAATGCCAAGAACTAAACTGAGTGCTAGGGATACGAAAGGATCAAGTTCCACTTGCTCCCTCCCCACCAAAACGTGTAGGCTATAGGGGAGACAGGTGAGTACGTAGTTTGCACAGTAATGAGCACAGCAGTAAGAGAAACACAAGGGCTGTCGGAACACAGACAGCTCTCATATTGTGTAATAAATTCATACATAGGGGTGCCTGGGTGGCTCGGTGGGTTAAAGCCTCTGCCTTCAGCTAGGGTCATGATCCCAGGGTCTCTGCTGGGCAGGGAGCCTGCTTCCTCCTCTCTGTCTGCCTCTCTGCCTACTTGTGATCTCTGTCAAATAAATAAATAAAATCTTTAAAAAAAATGCATACATAAAATCCGTGTCATTTATGTTGTGTCAAGACTCCCCTATCATGGACATCTGCAATAGAAATCTGCATAGACATCACAGTGGAGCTAACTTTTATGCTGGAAGTAGTTCCAAAGTTGGCACTAACTGAAAACTACATAAGCAATCACCTTTTAAAAAAAATCCATATTATTAATAAAATGTAGTACACATGGTTTTTACATACAACCATGCATAGTTATATACATGTAAATTTGTAAAAATCTAAAATAATAAAATTATTTAATAAGGAATACATATGTAAAATATAAATTTATAAAACTTTATTACATAGGAGAAATCAAAAATTGAATTAGAATGCAAAATCAATGTTCTTCATGTAAAAGCTTTTGGGAAAAATGCATGTTTATTTTTTCTTTTTTTTAAGATTTTTTATTTTGGGGGGTGCCTGGGTGGCTCAGTCAGTTAAGCATCTTCCTTTGGCTCAGGTCATGATCCCAGGGTCCTGGGATAGAGCCCTGAGTCAAGCTCCCTGCTCAGTGGAAAGTCTGCTTCTCTCTCCCCCTGCTCTTGTGCTCCCTCTCTCACTCTCCCTCCCTCTCAAATGAATAAACAAAATCTTTTTTAAAAGGGGGGGGTATTTTTAAGTAATCTCTACACCCAACATGGGTATTGAACTTACAACCCCAAGGTCAAGAGTCACATGCTCTACCAACTGAGCCAGCCAGGCACCCCAAAAATGCATGTTTATTTCTGGTAAATAAAGTCCTAAAGGGCTAGGATACAGCTCAACACAAAGCACATTCACACTCTTCAACTGGGTTTTTCTGAAAAAATGTACATAGAGGCAACAGACTCAGAAAATCATCCTTTAATTCTTACAGGATCCGATTGATTTTATAGAGTATAGAAAGGAAACTAGCTTCCCAAACTTATTAGTCTTATATCCTTGGACAAATGATAGGATCACAAAATCTCTAGGTTTTAAGAGAACTTAAAGATCACTAGTCCAACCTCTCATTCAGATGTTTCAGTTCCTCCCTAAGGGATCAAACAGCCTCTACTTAAGATCATTCCAGGCTAGAAACTACCCATTCCTAAGAACACCTCCAGCAATAAGTAATGTAAACATACAATTACTTCAAAATTTTAATACATCAAAATAATGTGTTGCATCAGGATCTTCCTGGTGTTGCTTCACTTTGAAAATATTATGATTACTCTGTAATATCCTTTATATATTAAAGGGTCATACAAACTGATAAATCACTAAGATCTCAATAAATAAAAATATAGAGAATCACAGCACTTGTATTAAAAGGTTCAGTCTAGGGACTCCTGGGTGGCTCAGTTGGTTAAGCAAGTAACTCTTATTTCAGCTCAGGTCATGATCTCAGGTCCTGGAATCAAGCCCCATGCTAGGCTCTACGCCCAGTGCAGAGTTGGTTTGAAACTTTCTCTCCCTCTCCCTCTGCCCTCCCTCCACCCCAGCCCATCCCCACCTCTCTCTTTCCCTCCTGTCTCTCTCTCTCTCTCTCTAAAATAAATAAACCTTTTAAAGAAATAAAAAACAAAATGTTCAGTCTAGCTCATTTGACATGCAAAAAATTTTTTCACATCTTAACCCACTAACTGAAGTTCTGAAAATTGTAATATGCAATATTAGCAAAGGAACAATGAAACACACTTAGAAACTGATAAAAAAAAATTGTAGATTGCTACATATTTCATGACTTACAATTCGACAATACTCATTTGTCAAAGAGTAAAGACCAAGAGCACCTGAGGTGTTTTTTTCTTTTTCTAAATCACACCTGAGTCTACTTAATTTACCAGCCAAGAGAGCACACACCACTGGAGACATTCGCAGAGCGGTACCCTGAAGGGGGAAAAGTCCAGATTTGGTTTGGTTTGGTTTGAAGTGCTAGGAAGGAGGAGAGCCTGATGGTTACTCTAATCAAGCCCTGAAAACTAGCCCTCTGGGTGGGTAGTAAGTTTAAACAAGTCCTGTTACTGATTGAACAGAAGAGTCTTCAGTCTGTTCCTAAGGTAGGGGGTTGGAGGGAGGGGGTTATCTCTTAAGGTTCAAGGTTCTTTATTAGCTTCACGTGGTTAGAACCAGTTGGGATGAAGCATAATTTTTGGTTTTAATATTTTCCAGGCAAGTTTTGTTGTAAATGAAAATTTGTCCTTGTAGCCATTCCTTCAACGCTGTACATTAACCAACTCCGCGCTGGGCACTGGCAATACTGTAGTCAAGAAGGCAGAGTTAGTGCCTGCACACATGGGAATGGCCAACAGGCAATGTGATCTCATCATGAAAATGTTTATATTATTTGACCTAAAAATTCCACTTCAGGAAACCCATGCTAAGGAGATAATAAATAAAATGGTCAAATAATTAGACACAAAGATATTCACTGGAGTATTGCTTAGTCAAAAAATGGAAACAACCTAAACTTCCAACAATGTTGAAAAAATATAATATACTCATGAAAGTGACTATAAGGGTTTAAACAATGACATGGGAGGATGTATATGCTCTAACATTAAGAAAGGTAAATAACATAAAATAACATAGACTGTGGTCTCAGTTATATTAAAAATAATTTTTAAAGTCACTAGGAAGAAATATACCTGAAAGGCTAACATTATTGGTGCATATATATGTTGGATTATAGAGGGTTTTGTGTCTTTATATCTTAGTTTGTTTTTTACAAAATCATGTATTAATTTTAAAATCTGGAAAAAGTTTGGCAAACCCTCTACCCCCTCCAAAAAAAAAAAAATTTAAAACAAGAACAAAGTAGGCAAACTGAAGAGTGCTTTCTAAGTGGCTTAGCTCTTGTGTTTGCAGTAAGATCCCACAACCTTGGGCTGTGTCTAAAGGCAGAATTTCCATGAAAATTAACTCATCTTTGTTCCTACTGACTCTATAGAAACTGTGTTCTCCGTGGTTTACCAGAGATGAGCAAACAAAAGTGACACAGATTTTTCTGAAGTGGACAATGTCTCCCACTTCCCACCCCTGATATTGTAGGACCAAGGAAAAAGACACCCCCCCCGCCTCTCCTTTCTACGGGTCACGGTAGAGAAGGAAACTCCAAACACATTCTCATCTTGAACCTCATGGCAACCCGAAGTGGGAAGAAGCTGAGTGATGTCAGTCACACTGCCCAGGGTCACCAGCAATGACAAAAGCCTCAGGATTCAGACGCAGGCCTCCCGTTCCAGGTGCGGTCCCCCCACCTCCCCACGCCACAGCAGCAAGACCCTCAACCATGGCAGGCATCCTCCGACTCCCTTGGTGTATTTGAGGAGGACTGGCCAGTTACTCCGTGAACACTTGTCTTACTGTAAGCTCAGCTGTGTCCTTTTAAAGCCTACCAAAAGGTAACAGCTGTGTAGACAGTGGGCTGATTTCACAAATATTCATATAAACTCTCCCTCCCCCGGCCCCCCGCGCCCCCCTACAGGCCCCCGGGACTTTTTTTTCCTCTTTAACTTGTCTTCCCAGTGAACACAGGAGAATGGAAGATGTTGGTAAAACAAGCTCTGCCGGCACTCAAATGTATTTATTCAAGAGCTAAGTATCAGCAAACTGTTTTCTTGCCAACGGATAAAATACCTAAAACATAAGCTTTGATTTCCTCGGCTGTCCCGAGGACTGAACGGCGCCCGCCCTTCCTATCCTGCCAGCGTCACAGGGTAGTTTAGGGATCGACCGAAACAAAGAGGGAACGAGGCTGCAGATGGCTCTTCACTGAGGGAAGAGGCTGCCAAGTGCAAACCCAGACGCCGGGCCTCGGGTCTCAGTGGACCCCCACGCCCAGAAACCGAGAGAGGTAAAACCCGGCGCCCACGCGGACCCGACGTGATCGTGGCCGGCCCTGCCTGGCAGAAATCCCCGGGTGCCGGCGCTGCGGATCAAAGATCACAGCCCCGCAGCAGCCATAAAGCGGTAAAGAAGATCAAAACCGGCCAGGCTGAAGTCCTCGGCGGGCGCGCGGCGCGGGCGCGCGCAGCTGTGCGCGATCCACCAAACCAGCGCGGGGGGCGGCGGCGCGGGCTTGGCCCCCACGCCCGGCCCGGCCCGGCTCGCCGCGCACGTAGCGAAAGCGTGAGTCAGCGCGCTCGGCCGCGCCCTTGAGCCCAGGCAGGGCTCCCTGGAACCGCGCGGGCCGCCGGCACGTCCCGCTGCCGGGCTCTGCAGGCCGATCGGCGGAGCGGCTGGCCGTGTGGGCGGGCCGGGCGGTAGCCGTCTGGAAAAACAAGCGGTTGTGAGGCTCGCCTTCCCTCCGCCGAGCTTCCCTCCACCACCACACACATCTCCCCCGGCCCGAAAGGAGGGGCGGCAGGGGGGAAGGGTAGGACCGAGCCTGGGACGGTGGTTCTGCGCCAGCGGGAATTCGACCTTCCTGTCCCTGTGTGCTTTCCTTTGAGCCGCGCGCTCGCTGCTCACGTGGGGCGCGACTCGACAGTTCCCCCGCCGGGGCTGTGGGGCCCAGCTGCGGGGGGTCGTGCCCGGGGCAGACGGGGGGTAAGGGGTGGGGTGAATAAATCAAGGGGGGGGAGCCCCTTATCAACCTAATCTCACAGGCGGCAGGGGCTTAGTGGAGGCGGTCTGCATTTCCTCAAATCTGCACCTGTTTAGTTACAACCACCAACTTCATAAGAGGAAATTGCCTACGTGCCTGACGGCTGAAGGACAGAATTAGAAGTACTTTTGACTAAAGTGTGAACACAGCAGTGCCTCCCGTTCAGCCCTAGACCTACAGGGTTGCAAGTCGGGGCCTCCTGAGGGCAGAAAAAAATTCAAGCCCTCCTTTGCTCTTTGGTAAAATATTCTTTTCCAAATTAGGGCACGTTATAAAGCTTTCCTTCTTATGTATCTGTGATGTGCCTTTGTCACTCTGAAAGCTTGAGACAGGGGTAACCCTGTTATGGGGAGGCGGCAGGAGAAGAATGCTTACGAAGGGAGAGAGACAGATGGGGAAGGGGAAATGTGAATTAGGAAAAAAGCACTGAGGGACGCCTGGGTGGCTCAGTTGGTTAAGCGGCTGCATTGGGCTCAGGTCGTGATCCCAACGTCCTGGGATCAAGTCCCACATCAGGCTCCTTGCTCAGCAGGGAGCCTGCTTCTCCCTCCGCCTCTGCCTGCCACTCTTTCTGCCTGTGCTCACTCTCTCTGACAAATAGATAAAATCTTAAAAAATAAAAGAGCACTGAACAAGGAGTAAAGTGACTCACAGAATATTAGTGAGCCCCTCATAGAGGTGAGGCATGCCTAGGCACCAGAATGCAAAATCAGTGGCTCCCCAGGGTCTCTACTCCTAAAGGTTTACAATTGAGAGGGGACATGAACCACTTAAAGTGAAACACAAGGGAGAATTAGTGCAATGGTTCAACACCGGGACCCAGAAGCCAGGCTGTCCAAGTTCCCAGGCCTGCTCTCCAGCATGTGGAGCCAACTGATTGCCCTCAACCCCCTTCATTTACCTTGTTTGAAAAATAAGAATGGAAAACAATACATTTTAGGACTTTTCAAAGAACCAAATACATTAATATAAGCAAAGCACTTGAACAATGCCCTGTGTTCCCCAGGCACTCAATAAATATTGTTAGAAAAATGAATGGAGACACAGGCAGGGCCCAGTACAGCAAGTCAGACTTTGTACTGCTTAACTCCAGAAGGCACATACACACAGATGTGAATGGAACTTTCCAGAGCTGGACTATGGGATAATCCTGAGCATATCTATTTTAATATTGTTCATAATAGCAAAAAATGGAAAACTGAAATGCATTTATTTGTAAATAAAGTGTACATTAATACAATGGAGTGATACTAGAGCCATTAAAAGGAATAAATTACATCTATGTGTATCAAAATGGATAAATCTCAAAAAGATACTGACTGAAAAACAGTTAAGTCGCAAACAGCATGATGCCGTTTATGGAACGCATGCACACCCCAAAATCCATATATTTTATATGTCTTTTTTTTAACGCCAGAAGAACACACATCAAACTTGAAGGTCTCTCTGGATGGTGGAGGAGGAGTTAGGATTTGACATGGGGGTCATTAGGGATTTAGCTTATTCCATTATTATACTAATTGTTTCAAAGATTGATGTACATATATATCATGAAGTTTTGTGGGTTTCTTTTAAGGTAGAGATATACAAAATAAAATGAGAAGCAAATATATTGACACTGGCTAATTCTGGGTTCCAAGAATATGAGTGATCATTCCTTTTTCATTTGTACTTTTCTGTATATTCAAATTAAAAATAATTACAACCTTGCAGTACAAGTGCTATCGGTTATGAAAGTGGTGGGCCTGTCTTGGGTGAAGCTAGGCTTGCATGCCCAGAACTTCTGGTCACAAAAGAGGAGAAAGCTGGCTTCCCAAGACCCCTCTGTTCTGGGTGCACCCCAGGGCAGGAGTCGGTACTTCTGGCATGCCGGGGCTGGCCAGTAGACTGGGCCGGGGCTTCCTTGAGCATGGTGTTGCAGGTGCCTACCCTTTGTAGGTTCCTCCTTCAGTCATTAGGCTCCCTAAAATACCGCATTCTAGTGCCTGCAGGGGAGACAGCTCGTGACAGTAGAACCCCTGAGATAGGGTGCCATGCCACCGACAATACTGAAAATGTAGGGAGCTACTGAATGTCACACAGCAGGTAAATAGTAAAGGTGGAAATGGAAAGCTTATCCAACTCCCAGCTGTGAATGCCTGCTCTTCTTCACAGCCTCTACTGAGGACACTTTTTAAAAAAATTTAATTAACTTTTTTTCAGTGTTCCAAAATTCATTGTTTAATGCACCACACCCAGTGCTTCATGCAATACGTGCCCTCCATAATACCCACCACCAGTCCCCCCATCTCCCCACAGCATCCCTCCCCCCATCCAAAACCCTCAGTTTGTTTCTCAGAGTCCACAGTCTCTCATGGTTTATCTCCCCCGGCTCGGTGTAGTGGTCAAGGTTTCAGGCTTTGCAGACACTCAGATCTAAACTATGATTTGGGGCAAGTTACTCAACTTCTCTGAGCCTCTTTTGTGAAATGGGGATAACGACTGTGCTGCGGGGGACCACCTCAGTCTGTTGTGGTTAGCTGTGGATCAGGAAGAGAAGTCTTTTGATAACAGACTGTCTTAAAGAGATTATTTCTTATCCTATGGCGTCCTTTACCCTAGTAAAGGGTTAAATGGGAGTAGAAAAAGGATGAAAGCCTTTTGCCTCAGTCACGTGGGACTGAACTTGATATTGACATTCTAAGAGAGTTTTAGGCCTAGGAACAGTTGTTTGAGAAGAAAGCCGATTACCCCCCCCTTAAAGAACCCTTTGTTTTTGTTTCTTAATAGCTAGAATTATCCACTCAAAGCCACCATCTCCAAACAGGATGCTCTCACGTTTAAAAAATCACTTAGACACCAGTGCCTTCTGAAGGAAGCAGACAGAACTTGTGATTACACGAAACACACGAAGAATTCCTTCTTCCTCTTACTTGCTTTCTCTCCGTGGCACCCATAAACAAAAGCATCTAAGGGATTTTTAATTCTGTGGTGCTGAAACTCCATGATTTAAACCGGATTCCCAGCTGCTCCTTTAGAACGGGTTGCACAAAATGTTGTTCAGTCCAACCAGCCCTGGGGAGGGGTAAACACCTACCGTGGGATGGTGGGACGTGCAGAACGTCAGGGGAGCAGAACCCAGCAGAGTTAAGCATGTGCTGTGACTAATAAAGGAGACCCGGGGTGTGGCTATCATGAGAGAAGTCACCTCCTCACAGGGCCCCAGTACCTAAGAAAGTTGGGGAAAACAAGGATTGATTCCCAGGCAGTATTTACCCAGCCAGGGTGAATGTGGCTTAAGTTATCACATTCATGCTTTTCCAAGTTGCCCTCCTGTGTTTGTTCAGGAAGGGGGTGCTGCCACAGGAAATCTAAATGATCTCTTTTGGGTATGCCCTGTATCTAGGAAGCCAGCAGCCCGGCCCACAGCAAGACAGAAAAGCCTCCGCCCTCGGCCCTGGCCTGAGCTGAGATGCCCAGGCATTTCCCCAGGCATCCCAGCCCAACACCCCTCCCTGTCTTGTTAACAGGGTTGGGCTGGGTACGTAGGAAGCCTCCCTGCACGGCATCATCACTGGCATGAGTAACCTTTCCTCTACGTTTCAGGACAGCACTGGCCCCTTCACTAAATGCAGGCTGTGTTATTTATCAGTGTACTGGTGGTGGACATAGCATTTTTGTTTGTTTGTTTGTTTGCTTGCTTGTTTTTTGGTTTTGGGGTTTTATTGCTGCTCCAGAAGTAACATGCGTCGCTTGCAAAAAGAAACCTAAACTAAATAAGGGAATATCAACCACCCCTATACTTGGTGGAAGAGTGTTCCCCTGCTCAAATTCATGCTTCTCTAGAACCCATGAAAGTGACCTGTGAATGGAAATAGGGTCATCGCCTATGTAATTAAGAAGAAGTCATACTAGGTGCACCTGAGTGGCTCAGTCAGTTAAACGCTGGACTCTTAGTTTCTGCTCAGGTTATGATCTCAGGGTCATGGGATGTAGCGCTGTGTCAGGCTCCATGCTCAGCATGGGGTCTGTTTGGGATTCAGTCTCTTCCTCTCCCAGGGTCCCTCCACACCACCCACCTCAAAATATAAATAAGTAAATCTTTAAAAAAAAAAAGTCAAACTGGACTATGGTCCCAAGATGACTGGGACCATATGACTGGTACCAATACAACCGGTATTCTTGTAAGAATAGGGGATTTGGACACAACACACAGGGCCATATGATGACAGAGACAGAAGGGCTACATGCAAACCAAGGAATACCAAGGATGGTTGGCCACCAGCAGAAGCTACGAAGAGACAAGGAAAGATCAAGAGCTGTTAAAGAGAACATAGTTCTGCCGACCTTGATTTTGGACTGCAGGCCTTTGGAACTATGAGACAATAAATTTCTGTTGTTCTAAGCCACCCAGTTTGTGGTACTCTGTTATGGCAGCCCTTGGAAAGTGACACAACCCCAAAACCCACCACACCCAGAGATAAACAATATTAATATTTCAATGTATGCCCTTTAGTTCTTTCTTTTTTTTTTTTTTTCAAGATTTTATTTATTTATTTGACAGGGAAAGACACAGCGAGAGAGGGAACACAAGCAGGGGAAATGGGAGAGAAAGAAGCAGGCTTCCTGCTGAGCAGCGAGCCCAATGAGGGGCTGGATCCCAGGTCGATCCCAGGTCCCTGGGATCATGACCTGAGCCAAAGGCAGCCATTTGAGGACTGAGCCACCCAGGCGCTCCTCTTTGGTTCTTTCTATAGTCAAATGTATGTTATGAAATAGGTAGCCAGACTTTCTCTGCAAAAATATTGGCAATGCCTCTCCTCATTGACGTTAGGCCTCCACTGTTTTTTCAAATAACAAAGCAGCTGAGAGAATACTGAGGAATATCCCCAGACTCCTCTTACCATACCCCAAACTCAGAGCCCAAGGCCCTAAAAAGTCCCGATTTACCTGCAGGTGACTCTACAAGTCATTCTGGAAAGGACTGTCCTAGCTGATCTGCCTGGCAGACACAGCCAGCAGGACCTAGGCACCTGTCACACTCTCTATCCCTATGTCCCAGGGCAGTGAGAACCTCAACCATGGAACCCTCTTTGCCCCAACCCTCCCCCAGTTCCCAAGAGGGAAAACTGCCTACAGATTAAATTTCTTTACGTGGACAGATCACCAGCACCACCACTGTAGTTGTCATTTACTAGCCATGAGCCCAGGCACCCACATTAGAGAGGCACCTTGGCTCCTCCCCTCTTTTTCCTTACCCCAACCATCTTGCCAAAATATAAGGAAATGTCAAGTCCTGAAAACCTTCCCTGTGTAACATTTCATAAATCTGTCCTCTTTCTACAGCTACCTGGAGGCTCCAGATCAAGGTCAACATCGACAGAGATATATCCTATTGATAGTATGTACTCTCGATATGAGGTGATGAAAATGGCACAATTTACCTCTATGATCTTCCTCCCCAAAACCAAACCCCATCTAATTGTTAGGAAAAGCATCAGACATACCCAAGTTGAGGGACATTCTACAAAACACCTGAATAGTACTCCTCAAGACTGTCAAGGTCGGTACGCCCAGGTGGCTTAGTCAGTTAAGCCTCTGACACTTGGGATTCGGCTCAGGTTGTGATCTCTGAGTGGTGAGACAGAGCCCTGAGGTGGACTCCACATTCAGCACAGAGTCTGCTTAAGACTCACTCTCTCGGGGCACCTAGATGGCTCAGTGGGTTGGGCCTCTGCCTTCGGCTCAGGTCATGGTCTCAGGGTCCTGGGATCAAGTCCCGCACTGGACTCTCTGCTCAGCAGGGAGGCTGTTTCCCTCTATCTCTGCCTGCCTCTCTGCCTACTTATGATCTCTCTCTCTGTCAAATAAATAAATAAAATCTTAAAAAAAAAAAAAGACTCACTCTCTCTCCCTCTCCCTCTGCCCCTCCCCCACACTCACTCTCGCTAAAATAAACAAATCTAAAAAAAAAAAGGACCACCCACCAAGGTCATCAAAAACAAGGAAAGCTTGTTAAATCATAATAGCCAAAAGGATTCTAAGTAGTCATAATGATTAAATATAATGGGGTATCCTGAATAGATCCTGGAACAGACAAAAATGGACATTATATAGATACTAAATCTGGATCAAATATGGTCTTTAGTTAATAATAATGGATTATATTGGCTTGTTAATCATAATAAATGTGCCACATGAATGAATATAAGATGTTAACAATAGGGGAAACTAGGTGTGGCAGTATGTGGGAATTCTCTGTACTACCTTTGTAATTTTTCTGTAAGCCTAAAACCATGCTAAAATATTGTTTATTTAAAAAAGAAAAGGAAATTGTGTGCATAGGGCAAGGAGCTGGTTGTGGATGAGGGTGAGGGTCAGAAGAGTCATCAGAAGTACTACATTCCCTCCTGGCCTGAAAAAATCAAAACACCATTAACTTAACCTATTCCTTCCTCCCAAACACCAGCAAGGGTGTCTAGAATTCAAACTATTCATGATTCTTCCAACAAAAGATTATATTTCCGTAAAGTAAAACAAACAACACACGGTACTCGCTACATCAAAATTCACAATAATACAGTCTTCAATTTTTCTTACCACTTTATTTACCACAACCTATCCTGCAGACATCCCATGTTTTAGTCAGACTGTTCTAGAATGGTAGTTCCCAAACTTTGTTGTGCATCAAAGTCACCTGGCAGACTTATTAAAAACAAATTTCTGAGCTCCAGCCCTAGAGTATTTTGTACATTAGGTCTGGAGTCAGGCCTGAGAATTTTCATTTCTAACTGGTTTCTGGGTGATGTTGATGCTGCTAGTCTGGGGACTAATAGTTGGAGAAAGACTGGTCTAGAATTACCTTCCTTATCTACAGACTTTTTTTTCCATCTTATCTCTGTGCCTTTGTACATCTAGAGTCCTATCTGGAAGGCAATCAATATATTTAGTACCAGGCATGACAATAGAGTCTTAGGCTACAACAGTGGTTCCTAGCCTCGTGAGACTTACATTCTAGGAGTCAGACAGGCAAACAATCAATCAATTTATCAATCAATAAGAGAATTATAGCCTATGGAAAGTGCTCTGAAGAAAATAAACAGGGGGGACACCTGGGTGGCTCAGTTGGTTAAGCGGCTGCCTTCGGCTCAGGACATGATCCCAGGGTCCTGGGATCGAGTCCCACATCGGGCTCCTTGCTCAGCAGGGAGCCTGCTTCTCCCTCTGCCTCTGCCTGCCTCTCTGTCTGCCTGTGCTACATCTCTCTCTCTCTAACAAATAAATAAATAAATAAAATCTTAAAAAAAAAAAAAAAGAAAAAAGAAAATAAACAGGGTTCTGTGACAACAACTAATTAAGAGTAGGAAGTATATGAACATTTCTTGAGTACCTGATCACCATCCATTCTCCCCATTTCCCAGGCTTACACTATCATGAGTTCTTCAGCATTGTTGGGTGGGTGGGATGGACCCCAGCCATAGGTCCAAAAGTGAACCCTACCTGGCTTAAACCAATGAGCACGGCAATCTTCCTGATCCCAGTGGTGTGATGGATGTTATGGTGCCCAGTTCAGATGTTCTTTTCCAGGCAGCACACACGTCCCCCAGATGCTGTGAGTACTGACTGCTAAGGCACACAGCTGCCCTCTTCTCCAGAGAACTGTCCTGGCTGATGCGAGCTGCCCAACCTGGGGGCAGCACTCAGACAACAGATGACTGATCTATAGGCACAAAAAGCTACCTTGCCCCTGTGTTGTGGGTTTATGCTCCCTCTGTGCATCGGGCCAAGACTAGAATTGACCTGATGTTTCTTCATTCTTCAGTATGTTTGCCTTCCTTATCCTGTTCTACTCTCTCCCTCACAAATGTGTCTTCCTTCCTTCTTTTCTTTCCCTTTGTTCTTCCTTCCTTCTTCCTTCCTTGCTTCCTTTCTTCAGTCCTTTCTTTTCCTTTTATAGTCATCATGTTGCACATTAGGTCTACAGAACTTATTCACCTTACAAGTAAAATCTGTATACTCTGACCAATGTCTCCCCACATCTCCCACCCCCCAACCCCAGGTAATCACTAGTCTCCCTGTTTCTCTGAGTTTGACTTACTTGGATTCCACATGTAAATGAGATCATGCAGTATTTGTTTTCCTCCATCTGGTTTATTTCATTTAGTATGTCTTCCACCATCATCTGTGTTTTCACAAATGTCCTCTTAAAAAATTTTTAATGTAATTTTTAAAGATTTTATTTATTTTAAGTAATCTCTACACTCAACATGGAGCTCAACCCAGAACCCCAAGATCAAGGGTTGCACGCTCCACCAACTGAGCCAGCCAGGTGCCCCTGCATGTCCTTCCTTTTTAAGACTGAATACTCTACATCTTCTTTATCCTTTCATCCATTGACAGATATGTAGATTGTCTCCGTATGTTTACTTGAATAATACTGCAATAAACATGGGAGTGCAGATATATTTTCAAGATAGTGATTTCATTCCCTCTGGATATATACCCAGAAGTAAGATTGCTGGACCATACATGGTAGTTCTATTTTTAATTTTTTGAGAAGCCTCCATACAGTGTTCCATAATGGCTGTACAAATTTGCATTTTCATCAACAATGTATGGAGCATGTTCCTTTTTCTCCACATGCTCACCAACACTTGTTATCTTTGACTCTTTTATAGCAGGCATCCTAATAGGTGCAACGTCTCTCATTGTGGTTTTGATTGGCATTTCCATGATGATTAGTGATGTTGAGGATCTTTTCATGTACCTGTTGACCATTTGTATGTCTTTTGGAAAATGTCCATTCAGGTCCTTTGACCATTTTTGAAATCAGGTTATTTCTGCTGAGTTGTTTGAATTCCTTATATATTTTGGATATTAACCCATTATCAGATATATGATTTGCAGATATTTTCTCCCATTCTGTAAAGTTGCCTTTTCATTGATTGTTCCCTTGGCTATGCAAAAATTTTCAGCTTAATGTAGTCCCCTTTGTTTATTCTTGCTTTTGCTACCTGTGCTTCTGGTGTCAAATCCAAAAAAAAAAAAAAAAATCATTGCCAAGATCAATGCCACGGAGTTTCCCCCCACATTTTCTTCTAGGAGTTTTATACTTTCAAGTCTCACATTGAAGTTTTTAATCCATTCTGAGTTAATTTTTCTGATGGTGGAGGGTCCAATTTCACTCTTTTGCAGGTAGGTATTCAGTTTGCCCAAAACAATTAATTGAAGAGACTATCCTGTCCCTATTGTATATTCTTCACACCTTTCCTGAAGATTGTTTGTATATGAATGGGTTTATTTCTGGGACCTTGATCCTGTTCCATTAATCTATGTATCTGTTTTTATGCCAGTACCATGTTGTTTTGACTAATGTAACATCTTTTTTTTTTTGAAGATTTTATTTCTTTATTTGACAAAGAGAGAGATGGCAAGAGCAGGAACACAAGCAGGGGTAGTGGGAGAGGGAGAAGCAAGCCTCCTGCGGAGCAGGGAGCCCAATGTGGGGCTCGATCCCAGAGTCCTGGGATCATGACCTGAGCCAAAGGCAGATGCTTAACAACTGAACCACCCAGGCACTCTGACTAGCATAACTTCTAATATAATTTGAAATCAGGAAGTATGAGGTCTCCAGCTTTGTTTTTCTTGCCCAAGATTACTTTAGCTATTTCGATTTCTCTGTGGTTTCATATACATTTTATGATTGTTTTTCCTATTTCTGTGAAAAATGCCATTTGAATTTTAATAGGAATTACACTGAATCTGTAGACCATTTTGGGTAGGATGGATATTTTAACAATATTGATACTCCCAACCCATGACAATGGGATAACTTCCCATTGCTTGGGTCTTTTTTTATTTCTTTCATCAATGTTTTATAGTTTTCAGTTTACAGATCTTTTACCTTCTTTTTTTTTTTAATTTTTTTTTTTTTAAGATTTTATTTATTTGAGAGAGAGAGCACAGGCAGACAGAGAGGCAGGCAGAGGCAGACAGAGAGGCAGGCAGAGGCAGAGGGAGGAGCAGGCTCCCTGCTGAGCAAGGAGCCTGATGTGGGACTCGATCCCAGGACCCTGGGATCATGACCTGAGCCGAAGGCAGCCGCTTAACCAACTGAGCCACCCAGGCGTCCCAATCTTTTACCTTCTTGATTAAACTTATTCCTAAGTATGTTATTTTTTCAATGTTATTATAAACAGGATTGTCTATCTTTTTCAGATAGCTCATTATTGCTGTATAGAAATGCAACTGATTTTTGTATTTTTTATATCCTGCAACTTTATTGAGTTTATTTATTAGTGTTAACAGTTTTTGATGGAGTCTTTAGGGTTTTCTATATTTAAGGTCATGCAGTGACAATTTTATTTCCTCCTTTCTGATTGGATGCTTTTTATTTTCCTTTTTTTTTCCCCCTCACCAGCTTTGACTAGGACTTCCATTACTATTTTAAATAGGAGTGGCAAGAGTGGGCATCATTGTCTAGTTCCTAAGTTTAGAGGAAAAGCTTCAGCTTTTGACTCTTGAATATAATGATAGCTGTGGCTTGTTATATATGGCCTTTATTATGTTTAGGTATATTACTTTATACCTCATTTGTAAGTTTTTATCATGAGAGGATGTTGAATTTTGTCAAATGCTTTTCCTCCATCTATTAAGATGATCATATGATTTTTATCCTTCTTTATGTTAATATCACATTTACTTATTGCATATGTTGAACCATCCTTGAACCCCAGAGATAACTCCTACTTTATATTATGGTGTATGATCTTTTTAATGTGTTATTGATTTGGTTTCCTAGTATTCTGATGAGGATTTTTATATCTATCCTTATCAGTGATATTGACCTGTAGTTTTCTTATAGTGTCCTTATTTGTCTTTAGTATCAGAATAAGGCTGGCCTTGTGAAATGTTTGGAAATATTCCCTTCTCTCCAATTTTTTGGAAATGTTTGAGAAAGACTGGTATTAATTTTTCTTTAAATGTTTGGTAGAATTCAACAGTAAAGCTGTGTGGTCTTGAGTTTTTCTTTGTTGGGAGGTTTTGTATTACTGATTCAATTTCCTTATTCATTATTGGTCTGTTCAGATTTTCTGTTTCTTCATGATTCAGTCTTGGTAAGTTGTATATTTCTAGGAGTGTAGCCATTGCCTCTAGTTTATCTTCTGGGTTTGTTGGTATATAATGCTTGCAGTAATCTCTAACAATCCTTTGCATTTCTGGGGCAAAAGTTGTAATATCTCCTCTTTCTTTTCTGACATATTTGAGACTTCTCTCTTCTTGGTTAGTCTAGCTAAAGATTTGTCAACTTTGTTTCTCTTTTCTAGAAAAACCACTCTTAGTTTTGTTCTTTTCTATTGTTTTTCTTTTTATTGTTTTTTCAGTTTCTATTTCATTTTGTTTCTACCTCAATCTTGGTTATTTCTGCGGCTAACTTTAGGCTTAGTTTGTTCTTTTTCTTTTCCTAATTCCCTGGGGTTATTTAAGGTCTTTATTTTTTTCTTAATTTGGTGTTTATCACTATAAACTTAACTCTTATACTGCTTTTTCTGCATCCTTCAAGTTTTGGTATGTTGTATTTCCATTTTCCTTTGTTTCAAGGTATTTTTAATTTCCCTTTTGATTGCTTCTTGATCCATTGGTTGTTCAGGAGTGCGCTCTTTAATGTTCATGAATCTGTGAATTTTCTGAGTTTTCTCTTATTACTGATTTCCAGTTCCTTATGTGGTCATAAAATATACTTGACACTTTTCAGGTATTTCTTGAAGAACACTTACACATGCATCTGAATACCTACCTCAGACGCTGCTTTTGGAAAAATGGCCTAAGACAAATGAGCGCAAGACCCGTATCAGGACTATCAGAGCCAATGTATATTCATCTCAGTACCCAGATGTCAGGTGAGTTGTTGGCAGCCATTGGAAAGAAGAGAAGAGTCAAGTCAACACTAAGGAAGTAGGGTGAAAAATAAAAGACAGATCTTGGGGATGCCTGGGTGGCTCAGTTGGTTAAGCAGCTGCCTTCAGCTCAGGTCATGATCCCAGCGTCCTGGGATCGAGTCCCACATTGGGCTCCTTGCTCGGCAGGGAGCCTGCTTCTCCCTCTGCCTCTGCCTGCCACTCTGTCTGCCTGTGCTCGCTCTCTCTCTATATATATAACAAATAAATAAATAAAATCTCTAAAGAAAAAAATAAAACCTCTCTTAAAAAAAAAAAACCACAGATCTTAGTCATTTAGTTTAAACCATGGCTATGATGTATTTCTTAGGTGAGATCTATGACTGGTTATTTAGTTATGTGAGACAATAAATTCCTTTTTATAATATAAGCCAATTAAGCTGGACTTTGTTACTTGCAAGAAAAATTATCCTGATTGATATACTGGGGTTATCAAAGAAGGCGACCCTGAAATGACAACTAGACTGAGATTTAAAGCATGAGAAAGAGTCAAGAAAAGGAAAGAGGCAGGAAGAGGAAAGGAGAAAATAATCAAAGCAAAGGCCTTTCAGTGGGAATTTAGCAACTGGAGCATCACAGAGGCCAATGTGAGCAAGGTGGAAAGAGGTAGGACACAAGACTGGGAAGAAGAGCAGAGACACCATACGTGTGGCTTATGCAAGAAAGGCGAGTAGAATTCTAGTTGGCAAACTCATACTCAAAGAAAAGATCATGTCTTAACATCAAAAGATTAATGAATAATTCTACATTTAGAGAGTTTAGGTGAAAATTTTATGTTTAAAATACATATGTATAATTTTTTATGATTCCCCATTTTAAAATTTTCAATTAAGCAACTACCCATTGCAAATCTCATCAGATCGGAGCATTATTACCCTATACTCTCATATGGACTTAATCTATTAGCCTTATCGATTGCTGCCAGTGTTGCACTTAATTAATAGTTCTGCAGTGAATGACCTTGTATGTATACCTTTGCACGGTTACTGGAGTAAACCTATAATTTTACAAACAGAATTTCTCAATCACAGAAAAGCCACATGCCCTTTTTAAATAAATGTTGCCAAGTTTTTCCTAAAAGGACCAATTTATACTCCATTTACAGCAAAACTTACTGGACATTTTATCAATTAAAAAATATATTTTCCGGGACACCTTGGTGGCTCAGTCGGTTAAGCATCTGCCTTTGGCTCAGGGCACCACCCTGGAGTCCTGGGATCCAGTGGCAGCACTGGGTTCTCTGCTCAATGGTGAGTCTGTTTCTCCCCCGCCTCTCCCCCTGCTCCTGCTCTCTCTTTCTAAGTAAATAGATAAAATCTGAAAAATAAATAAATAAATATTTTCCAACCAAACAGGCAAAAAAAAAAAGGTTTACATTACATTTTTTTAAAGATTTATTTATTTGACAGAGAGAGACACAGCGAGAGAGGGAACATAAGCAAGGAGAGTAGGAGAGGGAGAAGCAGGCTTCCCATTGAGCAGGGAGCTGGATGTGATGCAGAGCTCGATCCCAGGACCCTGGGATCATGACCTGAGTCAAAGGCAGATGCTTAATGACTGACTCACCCAGGCGCCCCTACATTTCTTTAATTATTGAAGTGTATTTTTTTTTAAAGAATTTATTTATTTATTTGACAGAGATCACAAGTAGGCAGAGAGGCAGGCAGAGAGAGAGAGGAGGAAGCAGGCTTCCCACTGAGCAGAGAGCCTGATGTGGGGCTCGATCCCAGGACCCTGGGATCATGACCTGAGCTGAAGGCAGAGGCTTTAACCCACTGAGCCACCCAGGTGCCCCTGAAGTGTATTTTTATACACTGTTGCCATTGTCATACATTATACAACGTCTGTTGGCCATTTGTATTCCTATTATAAATGCCCATTCATGTCTCTTTAAACTTCTGTAGAGTTCTTTATCTTTCTGTAGACTTATAGAAGTTCTTTGGGTATTATGAATATCAGTCCTTTATTTGTCATATGTAATTTAAATATTTTTCCCATTGTCATTGTTTGACTTCAGTCAAACTTCAGTGTTTGACTTCATTTATGGTGTGTTTTAGATTTTTATGTAGTGAAAATCACTCTCTTAAAAATGCCACTAGGTTATTTTTTCATGCTTGGAAAAGACTATATGCAGGCACGCCTCAGAGATAATGCAGGTTCAGTTCCAGATCAGTGCAACAGAGCAAATATCACAACAAAGCAAGACAAAAGAATTTTTTGGCTTTCCAGCGAAAGTTATGTTTACACTATACTGTAGTCTCTTAAGTATGCATGGACATTATGTATTAAAAAAAAGTTCATACCTTAATTTAAAGCTAAGTTCTTCTAAAAATACATAAGTAAAAAACACTTTCTTGCTAAAAAATGCTAACCATCATTCTGAGCTTTCGGTGAGTTGTAACCTTTTTGCTGCTGGAAGGTCTTGCCTTGATGTTGATGGTTGCTAACTGATCGATAGTGGTTGCTGAAGACTGGGGTGGCTGTGACAATTTCTTAAAATAACACAACGAGGAAACCTGTCACATTAATTGAACCTTCCTTTCACCAAGGATTTCTCTATAACATGCAATGCTGTTTGCTTGCATTTTACTCACAGTAGAACTTCTTTCAAAATTAGAGTCCTCTCAAACCCTGACACTGTTTTATCAACTAGATTTACAGAATATTCTAAATCCTTTGCTGTCATTTCCACAGTCTTCACAGCATCTTCACCCAGAGTAGTTTCCACCTCATGAAACTACTTTCTTTGCTCAGCCATAAGAAACAACTCCTCATTTGTTAAAGTACCACAAGATTACAGCAATTCATCACATCTTCAGCCTTCACTCCTAATTCTAGTCCTCTTGCTATTTCCACCACATCTGCAGTTATTTCCTCCATTCAAGTCTTGAACCCTTCCAAGTTATCCATGAGGGTTAGAATCAATTCTTCCAAATTCCTGTTAATGTTGCTATTTTGACCTCTTCTCTGGAATCACAAAGTGCATCTAGAATGGTAAATCCCTTCCAGAAGGTTTTCAACTTACTTTGCCCAGATCCTTCAGATGATTCACTATCTACGGCAGCTGTAGCCTAATGAAATGTATTTCTTAAATAACAAGACTTGAAAATCCAAATGATTGCTTGATTCACAGGC
The DNA here is from genome assembly GCA_003697995.1 of Taxidea taxus jeffersonii. NCBI lineage: Eukaryota > Metazoa > Chordata > Mammalia > Carnivora > Mustelidae > Taxidea > Taxidea taxus. Next base: position 10,069 of record ML102765.1, on the reverse strand, counting down.
TGCATAATGGATTTGGTGTTAGGAGGCACAAAAACAACATTAATTTCACTGTGCATCTCCATCAGAGCTCTTGGGTGACCAAGTACCTTGTCAAGGAGCAGGAATCTTTTTTTCTAGCAGTAGGTCTCAACAGTAGGCTTAAAATATTCAATAAACCATATTGTAAACAGATGTGCCATCAAACAGGCTTTGTTGTTATTTATAGCGCATGGGAAAACTGGACTTAACATAATTCTTAAGCGCCCTAGGACTTTTGGAATGGTAAATGAGTACTGGCTTCAATTTAAGGTCACCAACTGCATCAGCCTATACTAAGAGAGTCAGCCTGTCCTTTAAAGCTTTAGATCCAGCCTTTGACTTCTCCTCTTTAGCTATGAAAGTCCTAGATGGCATCTTCTTCCAGTAAAAGGTTCTTTCATCTACACTGAAAATCTGTTCAGTGTAGCGACCTTTGTGAATCAGCTATATCTTCTGGATAACTTGCTGCTTTACCTTAAACTTTTATGTCATGGACATGGCTTCTTTTCTTAAACCTCACACACCAACCTCTGCTAGCTTCTAAATTTTCTTTTACAGTGTATTCACCTCTCTCAGCATCCACAGGTTGAAAATTCAGCTTAAGGTAACGTGACTGGTTTAGTCTTCTGTGCAGACCACTCCAACTTTCTATAAATCAACAATAAGATGTTTTGTTTTCTTATCATTCGTGTATTCCCTACCATAGCATTTTAAATTTCCTTTAGGAATTTTCCTTTGTCTTCATGACTTGACTAACTGGCACAAGAGACCTAGCTTTCAGCCCGTGTTGGCTTTTAACTTGCCTTCCTCACTAAGCTTAGTCATTTCTAGCTTTCAATTTTAAGTGAGACACATTTGACTCTCTCCCTTTCACTTAAATGCTTAGAGGCCCTTGTAGGGTTATTAATTGGCCTAATTTCAATATCATTGTGTCTCAGGGAATGGGGAGGCCTGAGGAGAGGAAGAGATGAGGGAATGGTTGGTCGGTGGAGCAGTCAGAACACACTCACATTTATCAATTAAGTTTGCCATCACACATGGTGTGATCCATGGCACACTGAAACAATTACAATAGTAACATCAAAGATACTGATCACAGATTACTATCACAAGTATAATAATAATGAAAAAGTTAAAATACTATTAGGAAGACCAAAATTGACACAGAGCTCTAAAGTGAGCAAATGCTGTTGGAAAAATGATGCTGGTACAGTTGCTTAAAGCAGGGTTGCCACAAAACTTCAATTTAAAAAAAAAAAACAAAACACAGTATTTATACACAATACAGCAAAGTGCAATAAAGGTACAATAAAACAAGGTTGCCTGTAATTAAAATTAGAAAGCCTCTTACCTGTATTTTCTCGAATATATTTATGGTTTAATTCTTTACATTTAAATCCATCTGAATTAATTTCATGTGAGGAGTGAGGTAAGGATGCAGTTTAATTTATTTTCCAGAAGCCTTGCCAATTGTCTCACTATAATTTATTGAGTAATCTGTATTTTCCCTACCAATCTGAAATGAGGTTATTATCAAATATTATTTTTATGTTCAGGTATATTTCTATGCTCACTATTCAATTTCATCAATGTATCTATTCCTACATCAGTACTAGCCTGTTTTCATTACTGCAACAAAAGTGCTTGCCTTATACCTGCCTTTCCTCGGCTATTCTCTTTGCCAAGTTTTAATATTTTTGTTTTACTCCCCCTAGTGAAGTTCAGTTCCTTTAGAGCAGGAACTGTTGCTTAAGCATTTTTATAGCCTTGACAACTTGACTATTTTTCTTAGTAGCTTTCCATCTTGCTCCCCCACCCCACAGTGCCTTGCACAAAGTAATCACTCAGTAAACACTTATTAAATTTTAACTGGTAAGGGGCACCTGGGTGGTTCATTGGGTTAAGCCTTTGCCTTCAGCTCAGGTCATGACCCCAGGGTCCTGGGATGGAGTCCTACATGGGACTCCCTTTCCCTCCCCCTCCCTTCCCCTCCATCCCTCCCCCTATACATGTTCAGGCACGTATGTGCACATGCTCTCTCTCTCAAATAAATAAATAAAATCTTTTTTAAAATAACATAAAATAAAATGAATTTTAAGTGTTAAAGTAGGAAGAACAAGATGTCCCAAGCTGAAAGACAGAAATCAAAAGTGCGAATTCGTGACAGCACAAGCAAACTGCCCCAATGATAGTGATGTAAGACAAGGGGGATGACAAGCAGCCACAACCAGGGTGTCTGTCTGCTCACAAAAGCACCAGTGTTGCTGGGTCAGTGAATCAGATCTGGTGCTTGATCAAGCGCTCTGGTCAACAGATCTCGATGACTGAGGGAATGACTGCCTTTGTCATCCAAGTCTGTAATGGCTGAAGAACCGACTACCCATTGCTTCCTGTATTTCCTAAAGAATGGCTGTCCCTGTAAAGCACTGAGACTTGGCATACGTGTACCTCATCATCCTGAGGAGCTCTCTCCCTCTCAAAGTAGCCCCCTGCGTGTTGATGAATTGCCCGTGTTAGGAAGCTGTATGTTTATTCCAGTGATTCTGCCATAGCCCGCAAAGTTTTATTGGCATTGCCCTCAGAGCCTAGGGATAATCCACATGTAAGAGGATTTGGGGTAAAGCTGCCAGCTGAGAGTTAAACTCCCAAAACTAACACAGAACCATCATTTTCCAAAATTTGCATCTTTCTTAAATGGTAAAAGTTTCAGATTTCCAGTCACATGGAGAGTCTGGTTCGGGAGGTCGCAGTGGGTTTGAATATGTATGCCTAAAAGGCACCCTCAGTGATTATCAGTTTGGGAACCACTAACATAATGGATTAGATTAATCTAGATAGAAATGGGTTGTATAAGAGACTGAGGAAACACAGGAGTCCAATTAAGTTAATTAGGGTGTAGCCTTAAAACAAGAATGTAACTAAAGAAAACCAACCTCATTATTTACACTGAGATCTATTTTTTAAAAAATGAAACAAAGGACCGGTGCTGATAAAAGACTGTGTGTCAGACTCAAGCCTAAAAGAGAAATCAGAAAAATGTGTCAGTACTATTAAAATGAAAGAATGAATGAAGACACAGACCAGCCAAAGCAAATTTCCAGCTCTCCTTCGATAACAGAATCTCAGAAAAGTTCTGGCCATGGCAGTTACTAGAATGAAGTATGCAACTGACCTTTAAAATATGAAAATCCTCTGAATGCAGATGTTTCAACATGGATTACCTTTGAAAAGGCCCATTAGTTCAAAGTCACAGTATGGCCCTGACCATAGCTAAGTGGGTAACTTTGGGCAAGCTGCTAACCTCTGGGGCCTGTTTCCTACCTCTGAACTAGCGTTACATTGTTTCTGAGCCCAGATAATCTGAAAGTTCTCCTATATGCCTCAAATTCTTTGGTTCTAGGACATAACCATCTCTTAATGGATGCACACACAAGGATCCCTGCTGCTGACATGGGCCCAAAATCTTGCGGCCTCACTTCTTCTAGTCCTTCCCTAAGACAAGACCTGTGACAATTGGGGAGTCAGACAGAGAGACAGACTGCTGCTGAGCACTCAGGCTCCTCTACAGACCATTGTCTGATCTCTGATTTCTGGTCTGTGTTCCAGGACTCAGCCTTGGTCTCACATCATTCCTTCCTTTCTAATAGGCATTGTCCCTTAACTGCTGGTTGACAGTAAAGGTGATTTCCCATGATTTTTCCAGGGCCTCTGCTCTTCAAGAGTTATCTAAGCAAAGACATTTGTTTGTCATTAAGAGTCTCTAAAACAATGTTACTAAACAAATATGTCACAAAGGTATGAAAGAGAGAGAATTATATATTTTATTTTGTAAGGATTTTATGCTTAAGTAATCCCTATACCCAACATGGGACTCGAACCTACAACCCCAAGATCAAGAGTCACCTGCTCTACCAATTGAGCCAGCCAAGTGCCTCAAGAACTATATCCATTAAAAAAGTAGATAGAAATTGGGGCACCTGAGTGGCTCAGTCAGTCAAGCACTCAACTCTTGATCTCAGCTGGGGTCTTGATCTTAGGGTTGTGAGTTCAAGTCTTACATCTACCTTATCTACCTTAAATAGACAAAGAAGGAAATAAATAAGTAGATAGAAATAAAGATAGAGATAGGAACTGTGATAGAGACGGAGAGATCTTTCCATTAGGGGCATCAACCTAATGCCCCCAATATAAACAGAACTCTGAGAAACTGAAGAATAAATAACAAAAAAATCACATAGCTGAAGATATCAACCACTGACCCCAAAAGACATAAAAACAAGCCATAAACATTTAAAAAATTGTTCACCTTCAAAATAGTAAGAGAAATACAAATTAAAGCAATGCTGAAATAGCTTTTTGTTCTTACCAGGTATTCAAAACTTAAAAGCTTTGACCAAATATTCTGCTGGCAAGACATTGGGGAAATAGTCACTCTCATAGATTACTAGTGGAAATGCAAAATGGCACACACTTATAGAAGGGAATTGGGCAATATCTAACTAAACTACATGTATGTTTACCTTTTGGCCCAGCAATCCCCCATTTATGAATTTACCCTGAAACTATACTTCTACCATAATGAACAGACATAACAGCAAAAAATAAGCAGTTGAATAAGGTATAGCACATCCATTCAATGGAGTACTATAGAGCTATAAAAAAGAATAAGGAAGATCTCTATGAAATGATATGGAGTGATTTACAGAATTTAGATTTAGGTTTAAAAAAAGTGAAGTACAAAGAGTATAGATGGCATGCTCCCTTTTGTGTAAGAAAATAAAGGTGAAATAAGAATATGTATATTCGCTACATATTTTTGCAAAAAGAAACACAGCAAGAATAAATGAGAAATTAATGAGTCTGGTTTTCCAGAGGGTAAAAACAGGGTGTAAAGAGATAAAGGAACACTACACATTTTGGAATATCCTTTTTAGGTATCATTTTGGCTTTTGGAAGTATATTACTGCTCTATTTACTCAAAAACATAAAATTAAAGCAACAAGAATGGAGGTGGATGAAAAATCGAAAATGGGATACAAACAGAAACAAAAGTCTTACTATATTTCAAATAAGTAACCTAAGCACACTAAAGAAAAATAAATTAAGCCAGATAACTTTTGAACACAATGCTCTGCTTATAGAACCTTGATCTAAAGACTAAAAGAGCTACAAACACTGAACTCCACTTTAATATATACATTTTTCTCAGTGGTATGGGTGCATAATTTTGAAATTATTTTCAGTGTGTCATAGGATGGAGTAAATGAATAAATATTTTGAGAATGCAGGGAACCAGTTTTCTTGCTTTTGAAGAAGACATACAAATATGGAGGGGGTAGGCTTTAAGGAATCCTGTGTTGTTGGATTGAAACTGGATACAATATGAATTTATAGTTTTTAGTGCATATATAAGTATAGAAATAGACATGCTTGTTTGTGTATATATGAATGTCTAGGTACAGTATTAATTTATAGTTTTTAATGTATATATGCGGACATAGAAATAGATATGTATATCTGTTTCCTAGGTTTGTGTGCTGAAGGGGCCGAAAAACTTGGACACTCCATTAGCATCCAAATCTGAGTTTCTAGATACCATTCCCCACTAAAAGGAACCAGGGATCCCTAGAGAAACAAGTGATTGCAGGGCTCATGTGGAAAAAGTACAAAATGAGAGTTTCCATTATCTTGTGTCAGAAAGTAAATAAGTGCTCAAAAAAATGATGAGACATGTCAAAGGAACACAAGAACCAGCTTAAAAGATGCATCCATTGGTCAAATCTGAGACAGTTTGAGCACCAAAATTAATAATTATAGTAATAAACAATAATAACCCATTGAACGAAAATAAGAATCTGCTAGTCCATACTTATAATTGGCACCAGAAAGTACTCCCCCCCCAACAGCATGCCAACTCATAAATGTAGAAAAAATGATGGAGTTAGAAAATCAACATTTTGCAGCTACACAGTAATAATTGATTCAGATAAGATCATTAATGAATGATAAAACTAGTAGATAAAAGTTTGATGAGAAACAGTTTATTAACAAAGTCTCAAAACATCTCACTACCAGTTATAATTACAAAGGGGGAAAGTAATAAATTTGCAGGAGAGATATCTGGCAGACACCACCTTAACCAAGTGATCAAAATTAGCACCATCAATAATGAGTCAAACTGACACAGAACATCTCTTCATAGAACACACTGAGAAGGACACAGTAGCACTTAGGTAGGATTCTTGCCAAAAAGGCAAAAAAAAAGTCTCATCATGAGGGAACATTAGACAAACCCATATTGAGAACTATTTTGGAAAATATATGACCTGTACTCATAAAAAAATAAAAAGTCAATGACATGAAAGGCAGAGAAAGCCAAGGAATCCAGACTACGCACATTAAATTCCAGATTATGTAAACTAAAAAGCCATATAAATAAATGTAATACTTAATCCCATATTGGATTGTGAGCCAGAAAAGCAAAATTGCTAAAAGGGACACAAGTGGTGAAATTTGAATAAGATCTGCAGGTTAAACAACAGCATTATATCACTTCAAAATTTCCTGATCTGATATTTGAACTATGGCTGTGTAAACGAATATCCTTATTCTTGGGACTATACACTGAAGTACTCAGGAGTAAAGGAGTATGATGTATGCAACCCACTCTTAAATAGTTCAGAGAATGATAAAATGTTAATAACTAGTGGATCTGGGTGAAGGAATAAAGAGGTTTGTTTTTTTTAAATCTATTCTTATAACTATTCTCTAAGCTTGAAATTATTTCCAAATGAAAAGAAGGAAGAGAAAGGAAGGGAATAGGTGGGGGATGGGGAAGAAAAGAGGAGGGAAGGGAAGTGGGGGAAAGAGAAAGGAAGAAAGCAAACAAGCAAACAAGCAAGCAAGCAAGCTTCAACTGAACTTCAATTTTAAAAAAAAAGAAAGAAAGAAAGAACTCTAGTTTCCTATCTCAAAGCCCTCTGGCCTCTGCCAGTGAGGTCACCAGTTGGCCCACTAATGTGTGATCCCTCCCAGAATCGAATAGCAAGTGTCAAATGTTAACTCATAGCCATGACCCCAAACTATTCATGACTGTTCTGTTATAAAAAAAGATAGCAGGAAAAATAATTTTTAAGAAATACAACCAACCCCAAGAACCTTCTGCATGTGTGACCAAACTTGTTTTCTAGCTAGAAATCTCAGAAGGCTTACAAGAAGTTCCCCACAGAGCACAAAATTCAGATTACAAAATCAGAACTAGGCTTGTATCACTACTTTGCGACTTAATACCTACTTGTTTTTCTGAGCCTCAGTTTCCCCTTCTGTCAAATGAATATAACTATGCCTGCCTACATCACACAACTGCAAAAAAGATTAAATAAAATAGTAAATACAGATATAATGACATGTGTATAGCACCTAAGTTATGCTAAATTATGTTCAATGTATCTTTTTTTCCCTTTCCTCTCCCACAAATGACAAGAGTGTACCTGATAGTATAAACATCTTTAGTATTATGACCAATATTCAAACATGAAAGGTAAATATTTTTTAATTTTCAAGTTAATCAGCAGTAAATAGATTAATTAATATCTATCAACAGGTAAACTAGCCAGGGCTGCGGGCTCAAATCAGAAGAAAGAACCGGATAATGATCTAATTGGAAGCCAGAAGGTCAGCTGTGAAACAGCCCCGTGTGTAGGACACAGACAAGGAGTCCCTTGTTATCACTGTGGCTATTAAAAAGATACTCAGTATCTCCTTTGGTGCCCAGACAGACATTCAGACCTTATAATCGTATCCCAGCCAAAACTCTTGGCCAAAAGCAACACCAACTTGCTTGATACATTAAAAGCTATCTGTCTACTCTGGAATTTTAGAATCAGATATAGAGATGATGAAATAAACCAAATTATGCTACTAATAGTTTCTTCGTGCATTTAGGAATGATCTGGGTACATTTTATATTTGAAGTATTTGAAGTGTTTAAGAGATTTTAGGGAATTTGATAGATTTGGCTTTTGATTCTAATTTGAAATGTATAACTCAGTAATTTATTTTAGACTCGGAATTTCAGTTGAAAGATAAAGAGAATTATGCAAAGTTTGTAAGCAAAACTGGAATGTATATAGCTTGAGATGGACCACATTCATTAACTTAATTTGCTTTTTTTAGAGCTGGGAAGCCTTTGGTGGGCAGGTTAGGCAGTAGAAGTATTTTAAATAATCAGATACACTCAATTTATAAATGCAGTTTAAAATGTTCTAGGGATTATAAAAATTGAGATGTTAATAGCACAGATGGTTTTAGGGAATTTGGCCTGTTCAGCTACTCAATCAAATTATAATCAAATACTGCCCTGGATTAATTATATTTATTTTTAAAATAAGAATTATAATTTGAACTTAAAGGCTTAAGGGAAACTAGTTTTAATTTTACTTTTTAACTTTTCTAAGTTGAATATTAATTCTAGAATCTTGAGGTTTAAATTGCATTTTATATCCACAAAAACAGATTGCACAGAAACTAAATAACTCACATGGACAGTGCCAGTTTTAGGTTGATGACCACTTAGATCTCTACTGTATTTTGTTTCCTAGGAGAGCTACATATAGAAAATGGAACTGACTCAATTTTGAATTAAATATTTTTAAACTATTTTAACCTTCAGGAAATGGGGGGGGGGAGGAAATAGGAAAAAAAAGTCCATAATAGGATGATAATGCTAATAACTAAAACTTATTTTGTCCCTAATATGTACCCAGCACAGCTCTGAGCACTCCACATCTATCACTATTCACTTAACCTAAAACCCCATGAACTCTTAGAAGTAGAAGAACAGAGGTGCCTGAGTGGCTCAGTCCGTTAAGCATCTGCCTTCAGCTCAGGTCATGATCCCAGGGTTCTGGGATCAAGCCCTATATTGGGCTCCCTGCTCAGTAGAGAGCCTTCTCTCTCTCCCTCTGCCGCTCCCCCTGCTTCTGTGCTCACTATCTCTATCAAATAAAAAAATAAAATGTAAAAAAAAAAAATGTAGAAGAACAGCAAAGAATAAAAGTGTTGTGTGGGTTACCCCAATCTAGGAAAGAAAAGAAGAAAAACAAAATAAGAAAGGGAGGAAGAAAGGAAGAAGTAAAGAGAGAGGGAGGGAGGGAGGGAGGGAAGGAGGAAGGGAGGGAAGGAGGAAGGAAGGAAACTTGAACTAGAATTCAATTAAAAAAAAAATTCTAGTTTCCTATCTTGAAGCCGTTGGGCCTCTGTGAGGTTACCAGATGGCCCACTAATGTGTGAGCTCTCCCAGTGGGAAAGCTCGAGTGTCAGATGTTAAAAAAATTCTAGGAAAGCGGTGTCTAGGAAAGGGTGGCTTAGTCGGTTAGGCATCCCACTCTTAATTTCCGCCCAGGTCGTGATCTCAAAGTTGTGGAATCCAGCCCCACATCCTGGCTCCATGCTGGGCGTGGAACCTGCTTAAGATCCTCTTTCTCCCTTTCCCTCAGCCCTTCCCCACCCCAACTCACACACGCTCTAAAAAATTCTAGGAAAATTTCTTACGTCAACATTCTAAAGTAGCTCAGTTCCAATATGCAGCACCCTGTGATACACCTGTTCGTGTGTTCACTCACTCTCGCAACTAATATTAAGTTCTTACTGTGTGTCAGGCTAGAGAGTGGGCAGAGCTTGAATGGAGGCAGGCCTGGAGACCAGTTAGGAGGCTGAGGTGACAATCCGGGAGGAAATGATGGGGCTGCCTAAGGCTGGTGGCAATGGAGACATTGAAGAACGAACAGACTGAAGAGTTCTTTAGAAGCTGGAATCGGTGTGACCTACTGCAAAGCGGGACGTTGGGGGAAAAGGAAAAATCTCTCCTCAGGTCCTCGAGACCAGAGTGAAGTTCATAAAAATGTATTTGGAGGACGCAAGCCCCACAAGGTGAGAATGAAGACAAGTGAAGTGAGCAAGGGCAGCTGCGCCAGAACGCACTGAGCTGCCCAGGTGCCCCGGCTCCTGGTTGGCAACAGGATGCAAAAGGAGACGGCCACTTGCTTAATGC
>ML102764.1:69418-79946 GCA_003697995.1 Taxidea taxus jeffersonii | reverse complement strand
TTAAAAAAAAAAATTCAATATAATGTTGGGTTTGGGGTTTTTAAATTTGACTGCAACCCACAAGAAAAAATACATACACACATACATAAAATGGAAATAAGTGTTACAGAACAATATCTATTCATATATTTATGTGCTCTGATGGTTTCCATATACTTCACCTAGTGCCCTTTGTTAGCATTTTACATAATCATGGCATCCTAAACTCTGATATTTTTCAGAGATAATGAAACTTACCTGATAAGAATTTCCAAGTGATGGTCATAAACACTCTCACTGAACTCAGAAAAATGGATAAACAGAGTAAAAAATTCAATAAAGAGATAAAAAATATTTAAAAATATGACACAGAAGTCATAGAGCTGAGGAATATGATAACTGAACTAAAAAAAAATATGCCAGAGGGGTTCAACATCACACTAGATGAAGCAGAAGAAAGAGTAAATGAACTAGAAGACAGAGCAGTGGACTAGTGGACTTCACCCAAACAGTATGGCAAAAAAAAAAAAAAAAAAATTTAAGAAATGAAGATAGATTAAGGGACCAACAGAACAATATGAAATGAGATAACATTCCCATTATAAGTGTCCTAGAAAGAGAAGATGGAAAAAAAGGGGCAGAAAACTTATTTGTAGAAATCAGAATTAAAAACTTCCCTAACCTGAGTAAGGAAACAGACATCCAGATCCAGGAAGCTCAGAGAGTTCTAAAGAAGATCAATCCCAAAAGACTACACCAGGACACACTATAATTAAAATTTCAAAAGTTTAAGACAAAGAGAGGGTTTTAAAAGCAGAAAACAAAGCAAAACAGATATGTACAAGGAAACTCCCATAAAAAAATAAGCAGATTTCTCAGCAGCAACTTTGCAGGCCAAAAATGAGTGGTATGATATATTCAAAGTGCTGACTGTTAAAAACTTTCAACCAAGAATACTCTATTTGGCAAGGTTAACATTCTAAACTGAAGGAGGGATAAAGAGTTTTTCGTTACCACTAAACTGGTCTTACAGGAAATATTAAAGGGACTTCGTTAAACTGAAAGGAAAGGGCAGTAATTGGCAACAACAACAACAACAATGAAAACACATAAAAGTAAAATCTCACTAGCAAAGGTAAATATATGTTAAAGTAGATTACTTATAAAGCTATTATGAAGGTTAAAAGACAAAAGTAATGAAAATAGCTATAACTACAAAAATTATTTAAGGTATACATAAAATATAAAGATGAAAAATGTGACATTGAAAACAGAAAAAAAGGGTGTTGGGAGTAAACACATACAGTTTTAGAATGCATTCAAATTTAACTTGCTATCAACTTAAAATAGACACACATACATATGTGTATGTATGTGTGTATACACATAGGTATACTGTACATATATACAGTATGTATATACACTATTATATGTGGTAACCACAAAGCAAAAACCTATAGTAAACACACAAAAGATAACAGAAAGAAACTTTAACATATTACAGAAAGTTAACAAACCACAAATGAAGAGTGCAAAAGAAAAAGAAAGGAACAGAAAGGAACTACAAAACAGTCAGCAAACAATTAACAGAATGGCAATAAGCCTGCAGTTATCAATGATTACTTTAAAGAAAAATGGACTAAAATCTCCATTCAAAAGGCAGAATGTCTAAATGGATAAAAAGTGAGATCCATCTATATACTGTCTAGAAGAGACTCACATCAGAAGTAAGAACAGACAGAAAGTTAAAAGATAGGAAAAAAATGTTTTGTTCAAATGGAAACCAAAAGAAAGCTGGGGAAGCTATACTTATATCAAATAAAATGGACTTTTTAAAAAAAGTCTAATAAGAGACAAAGATGAAAAAAAAAAAGAGAGAGACAAAGATGGGCATTACATAATGATACAGGGATCAATCCAACAAGAAGATATAACATCTGTAAACATTTATGCATCCAAAATGGGAGCATCCAAAATTAGAGGGAAAAAAGGGAATAAGAAAAATCAGAAGAAATAAATGGAATAGAGGGGGAAAAAAAAGACAAAAGAAAAGATCAAGAGGCGCCTGGGTGGCTTAGTCGTTAAGCGTCTGCCTTGGGCTCAGGTCATGATCCCAGCATCCTGGGATCAAGCCCCACATCGGACTGCCTGCTTGGCAGGAAGCCTCCTTCCCTCTCCCACTCCCCCTGGTTGTATTCCCTCTCTCACTGTCTCTTTCTCTCTGACAAAAAAATAAATAAAATCTTTAAAAAAAAAAAGAAAAGATCAATAAAATTAAAAGCTGGTTCTTCTAAAAGAGAAACAAAATTGATAAGTCTCTAACTAGATTTACCAAGAGAAAAAGAAAAAGGGCTCAAATAAATAAAATAAAATAATGAAGGAGACATTACAAATGATACCAAATAAATACAAAGGATCATAAGAGACTATTGTGAACAATTATACCAAGAAATTAGACAACCTAGGAGAACTGGACATATTCCTAGAAACATACATTCCTTCCAAGATCTAATTGTTAAAAATACAAAATCTGAATAGAGTGATCACTAATAAGAAAAATGAATAAGTAATTAAAATCCTCTGAGCAAACAAAAATCTAGGAGCAGAGAGCTTCAGAGGTGAATTATACCAAACATTCAAAGATGTAATACTTACCCTTCTCAAACTCTTCCAAAAAATTTTAGAGCAAGGAATGCTTCCAAACTCATTTTATGAAGACAGTATGTATGCTGATATCAAAATTAAACAAGGACACTATACACACAAAATATTACAGGCCAATATTCCCGTACACATTTTACAATATAGATGTAAAAATCCTCAACAAAATTTTAGCAAATGTAATTCAACAGTATATTAAAAGGATCATACATCATTATCAAGTGGAATATAATCCAGGGAGCAAGAATAGTTCAACTTCTGCAAATCAACATGATATACTGCATTAACAAAATGAAAGATAAAAATCATATGATCGCCTCAATAGATGCATAAAAAGTACTTGACAAAATTCAATATATATTTATGATGGGAACTCTCAATAAAATGAGTATAGATGTAAAGTACCTATACATAATAAAAGCCATATATGATAAGCCCACAACTAACATATCCAACAGCGAAAAGCTGAAAGCTTTTCCTTTAAGATCAGGAACAAGATAAGCATACCCATTCTCACTACTTTTATTCAACATACTATTGGAAGCCTTAGTCAGAACAATTAGGGAAGAAAAAAAAACTAAAGCATCTAAATCATAAAGGAATAAGTCAAGCTGTCCCTATTTGCAGATGACATGATATTATCTGTAGAAAACCCCAAAGACTCTACCAAAAACTATTAGAACTAATAAATGAATTCAGTAAAGTTATATGTACAAAATCAATATACAAACTCTGTTGGATTTTTATATAATGGTAATGAACTATCAGGAAGAAAAGTTAAGGAAATAATCCCATAAGAATAAAATACCTAGGGATATAGGGATGCCCGGTTGTCTCAGTTGGTTAAACATCTGCCTTTGGCCCAGGTCATGGTCTCAGGATCCTGGGATTAAGCCCCGTGTCAGGTTCTCTGTTCAGCGGGGAGACTGCTTCTCCCACTCCCTGTGACTGTGACTACCTCTCCCTCAGTCTGTCACTCCCCTTACTTGTGCTCTCTCTCTCTTTCTCAATCAAGTAAATAAATACAATCTAAAAAAAAAAAAAATACCTAGGGATTAATTTGACAAAGGAGGTGAAAGACCTGTGCACTGAAAACTATAAGGCATAGAGGAAAGAAATTAAGAAAGGTACAAATAAGTGGAAGGATATTCCATGCTCATGGATTGAGAAAATTGATATTATTCAAATATTTACATTACCTAGTGATCTACAAATTCAATGCAATTCCTATAAAAATTCCAATGGCACTTTTCACCGAACTAGAACAATGAAAATTTATATGGAATCACAAAAGACCCCAAATAGCCAAAGCAATCTTGAGAAAAAATAACAAAGTTGGAGGCATTATGTTTCTAATTTCAAACTATACTACAAAGTTATGGTACTCAAAACAGGAAGGTATCGGCATAAAAACAGAAACATAGATCAATGGAACAGTATAGAGCCCAGAAGTAAACCCATTCATTTATTGTCATTTAAATTATTACAAAGGAGGCAAGAGTATATAATGGGGAAACAACAGTCTTTATCGAAGAATAAATAATGCTCAAAAATGGGACTGCCACATGCAAAAGAATCAGTTTGGGTCTCTACATTATGCCCTATATAAAAATTAGCTCAAAATGGATTAACAATTTTAATTTAAGACTTGAAACTATACAATTCCTAGAAGAAAACATCGATGATAAATTTCTTGACTTTGGTGGCAATAATTTTTTTGACCTGACTCCAAAGCAAAGGTAACAAAAACAAGAATAAATAAATGGGACTACACGAAACTAAAAAGCTTCTACACAGTGAAGGAAACCATTGCCAAATGAAAAGTCTGAACTATCAAATGGGAGAAGCATTTGCAAGTAATATATCTGATTAGGTACTACTACTCCAAATACATAAAAGAACTCATACAACTCAATGACCAAAAAACCAAACAATCCAATTAAAAAAGGACAGAGATCCTGAATAGACATTTTCCCAAAGAACACATACAGGTGTCCAACAGACACAAATTCATCTTATAGTTCTAAATAAATATACAAAAGATTGTTCTTTAGATGTATATAATCTGCCTAAATAATAGAGATTCTGTATCTTATAAGAGTAACTTTCTTAGCTTTATTTTGATTTTAACATGTCCTTATTTTAAAAAATAGAAAAAGGATGGGCGCTTGGGTGGCTCAGTGGGTTAAGCCACTGCCTTCGGCTCAGGTCATGATCTCAGGGTCCTGGGATCGAATCCTGCATTGGGCTCTCTGCTCAGCAGGAAGCCTGCTTCCTCCCCTCTCTCTCTGCCTGCCTCTCTGCCTACTTGTGATCTCTCTCTGTCAAATAAATAAATAAAATCTTAAAAAAAAATAGAAAAAGGAGAGTTCTTATTGAAGAGTTAAGAAACAATAATACTTTAGGTTCATTTAAAATAAACTATTATTAAATAGATAATTAGGCACTGTTTTTCAGATATCCATGATCCTATCTTTATAAGAGACCAAATATTTTCTGACAACTTTTAATTTTGACTTTGTTAGGAGATATTGTAAACTCTAAAAAGATGTTTTAATAAATAAATTATCAGAATATCTTTTATAAGAAAATTTTCTTTCAGAGTTCCCAAACGATTCCTAGAAAACCTGAAAGATTTGTTCTTTACATTATTTTTTAAAATGTGAGGAATGATTAAGTTCACTTATATACTCTATATTATTTAAAAAGCACTGAGTTAATTGGGAAGAGCTGAATGTGAAGGGGTTTCAAATTACAGATACTCTTCCTTAGTTTGTATAGGTTACATATTATCAGTATAACTACTAAAGTAATTTTAAATTTTACTAAAAGTCCTGGAGATTTTACAGTACCCTCATTATCTACATAATAATCTTACCTTCAAGGGAAATATTGATCAAATTTTCATGAAACAGTTAGGTATTGTACTCTAATAGAGAATTCCATACTTCTTTTCTATATTACTGGTTAAATGAAACAAATTATCCAGACTCTGATGCATGTCTAAAGCCTCTACTGTAAGTTACAGGATAGGATTTTTATCTTAACAAAGCCTTCTCAAAGTCTTATGAAAAGGTTCTACCAAGTACTTTGAATTCTTCATACTTTAAAGAACAGAATCTAGGATTTGGGGTGACATTACTCAGAAAATATTCAGACTATGGGGTGCCTGGATGGCTCAGTTGGTTAAGCAGTGGACTCTCTGGTTTGTCTCAGGTCATGATCTTATAGATCAGGGGATTGAAACTCAGCATCAGGCTCTGGCAGGAAGTCCAGGGAGTTTGCTTAAAGATTCTCTCCCTCTGCCTCTCCCACCACTCACACGCACAGCACCCCCACCCCCTGCCAATAAATAAACACATAAACAAACAAATGAATAAATCTTAAAAAAAAAAAAAGAAAGAAAGAAAGAAAATATTCAGACTGTAACAATGGACTGAATCAGAATTTCCAGGTTTCTTTCACCCAAAACCAGATATACTTCATGGAAATAAACTGCTGTTCCTTGATTAAAAGAACAAGAATCAGGGGGTGGCTGAGTTGGTTAAGTGACACATTCTTGATCTCAGCTTAGGTCTTGATTCCAGGGTCATGAGTTCAAGACCCGTATTGGGCTCCACACTGGGCAAGGAGCCTATTTAAAACAACAACAAAAACAGAACCAAGAATTATAGATGAATGAAGGAAATTTAATTGTGACTATTTGTTCAGAATATTGTCAATATTGCTTTTTATGTTCTATTTTCATTGCCATACAAAGATACTCTTTTCTTTCATGAAATATTGCTAACATTCAATTTTGTAGACTTTGGTTTTGTAAATGGAAATTAACATGTTTAAATGTTTCTGATTTATTCTCTGAAATTTAGAAACTCTTATTAAGTCCTCTTATTCTTCATGGCAATAAATTATTTGCATAGGTTCTATAAGAATATATTTTCATTTTTACTAGTATGTAATTGGACAAATCAATTTTGCAACTAAGACCATACCTGGAGTGTCACATTAGATAATAATTCTAACTTAATCAGCGATGACAAGCTTATTTTTTTAAATAGGGTTGATTTTAAACGTGCAGCCAATAGCTACAAAACCCCGCCTAGGAAAACAGGCCTATTCTTTGGCTTCAAAGTTCTAGCCTTACCAGTGGATAGGAAAATTGCTTCCTCCTAGGGCAGAAGTCTTAAAAATTCAGAGAACCATAAGAACAAAAGAATTCATCCAAAGTCAGTGAGATAGTAAGTGAAATTTGGAGGGAAATTTTCCTAATTTGGTCAACTAATGGCAGCTTTTTTAAATTGTGATACAAGGTTATTTATAGAAAGTTGCAATTAAAAGTTAATTCTATGATGTAGCAGCTGGAAAATAGTGCCTAGCTTTAGATTTGCAAAGCAAAATCAAGGAGGCTTACATAGTTAATTAAGACTTTTGCTACATCTGTATAAGTAACACAGTCTAATCTAAGAGACCAGTGTTTTTGTGATCAAGAACAATCTTCAGGATTTATATAGAATAACAATGATGGAGACATTCAGAAAATATTGTCTAAGATTTAGAAATGGATAAAAGGATTCCTGGGTATTCTTTCAACGGAGGGTTGGATATTGTCTAGTGGATTACCTAGAGATTATCTGATTCTATGAGTGTGCCCTGACTGAATTTATACTGAGTACACTATTAACAACCATATAAACATAGACATTATCTTATAGAAAACTGATAGTGATAGTAAACAGTTCTTGTCCATAACAATGCAAATTAATTTTATATGTTAGAATTAAAATGATTTACAACCTTTAGAAAGGTTACTCCAAACATTATATTTTATTAGACTAGAGGAAATCAACTAATTTTACACATATTAGCAAATTCATTTCTGTATTCCGATTCTCTTTTGAATGAGTTTTAACAATAAAACCTTTGAGTCATTTATATTCTCATAAATGTCACATTTTTAACTTAAAAAAATTATTCTTTAGCACCACAAATATTTGGGAAAGTGGCTATGCACCCCCAAGTATATACTTCCCCAAATTTGGAAACTGAGAATGTAAGAGTTTTCAACAGTGCCTCACTATACCTTATAAAATGGTTTTCAATCTTTGTATTTTTTCAGAATCATTGGCAGATTAAAATATGAACAAAAATAAGCAAAACTGTTTTGGCTTCACTCCTAGAGATTGTGTTTCAATTTGCCTGAGCATTTATAGTTTCTAAATGCTGCCCTTGTGATTTTAAGGCATAGCTGGGATTGAGGAATTTCCTTTAAGCATCATCTTGGATTACAGCTGAGAAAAGAGGGGAAGGGGACAGACCTGTCAAATACTAGTTCCTCTCTCCTGTTTCAACTCAAATTGCTCTGCTTTTAGGAGTTTTATATTTAGACACCTTTTAAAGAAAGTGTTTCACAGCTCTAAGAAGTTTAAAAATCACTCCCCTTCCCTAAAGCCACCCAACTGTAACTCCTACTGTTCCTCCCAAATTCAACACTTAATCTAAACCGATTTGCATTCCTGACTACATGTGCTCTATTTTCCTCTTTCCTTACTCTTGGGACAGCGTTCCCCTCATCTTCACATTTCCAAATCTTGCATATCTGTTGCTACTCAGCTTGAAAGTCGTGTTTTACCCATGAAGATTGTGTAAATTTTTATTTTTAAAAAAGCAGACTTATTTAATTTTCATGGTTTCTAACAGTTTATCTTGCATATATATCGATTATAACATTACTTTATATCATGACAATACGTATTTTAACAATAACAGGGTCAAATTCTCTATTACTATTCCTCAACCCACAGTCTCACATTCCTTCCTCAAAAAATATATAAAATACAAAGTCAGTAGGAGAGCTCACACAGGCAAACATTGTCCCATCCCTTGTGATACAAGTTGATGAAAGAATAAAAGTGGCATGATGTTCTATTAAAACATCGATCCAGTACTGCTATATGCTTTTCTTCTATAAATATCAAACAAACTCATATAACAGAATATTTATTCAATGGATCAGGTACTGAATTAATCTCTTGAATTTTTTACTATTTCACTTGCCTATCTGACTCAGTTGAATATTAGTTGTAAATCACTTATCTCAATCTCTCATTCATTGAATCATTTATACACGTAGTTTCTTGAGAACCTATGATACGTCATTGGTTCCATATGTGCTCAGGAAAATCAGATGACTAGAACATCCACACCCTCAAAATATCTTGTTGGAGGAGTTAGGGTCCAAACAAAAAATTAAAATAAGAGTGGATTTAGTAATATGCTTATATTCTTCCGTAAACTCCCTTCAGTTCTGTCAAATCCCTGTTCATTCTGTCAATCTAAAAATCTATTTGGACATCACTTCTTTAAAATTTTCTCATTCTTTCCCAACCTTTGGCATTTATCCAGGAATATAAGATTGTTTTAAAATACAAAAACCAACTAATGCTGTTCATTATATCAGTAGAATAAAGGAGAAAAGCAACACAGCCATCTCAAAGACTCAGAAAAAGCATTTGACAAATCCAGCTCTTCCTCAATATAAAAAACATTCAAAAAATACGAAAAAATAGGAAATATATGCATGTGTGTATGTGTGTGTGTGTGTGTGTGTGTGTGTACAGGCACACATGGTTATGGATCCTGAGAACTCCCATGATCTGCCATCTGCAAGATGGAGAACCAGGAAAGCCAATGGTATAATGGTATAATTCAGTCTGAGTCTAAAGGTCTGAGGACAAGGTAAGCTAATAGTTTAAATCCTAGTCTAAGAGCAAAAGACCAATGTCTTAGCTCAAATACCCAGACAGAGATAACTCAACCTTTCTCTGCCTTTTTGTTCTATTTGGGCTCCCAACAGATAGGACTGTATCCACCCACACTGGGGAAGGCAATTGCTTCACTTAGTCCCTCAGTTCATATATTAATCTCTTCCAGAAACACATTCACAGACACACCCAGAAATAATATGCAACCAGATATCTTGGCACTCTGTGTCCCAGTCAAGTTGACCCATAAAATTAACTATCATAGATTGTCTTCATTCTGATATGGAATAGCTATTTAAAAATCTATACCTAATAATACAATAATAGTGAAAAACTGAATGCTTTCTCCCTAAGATCAGAAACAAGACAAAAATGTACACTCTTGTCAATTCTAATCAACATTATACTGGATTTTTTTTATATTGCCGGGACAATAAAGCAAGAAAAAAATAAAAGGCATTCAGACTGGAAAGCAAGAATTAAAACTCTCTCTCTTTTTTGGTGACATAATCTTACATATAGAAAATTCAAAGGGATCTAGTAAAAAAATATTAGAAGTAATAAATGAGTTTAGGCAAATTGCAGTATATAACATCAGTACACAAAAATCAATTCTATTTCAGTTAACTCACATGAACAGAAAATAGAATTCTAAAAGCAATTCTATTTATAATAGCATTAAAAAGAAAATACAGAGGAATACATTTTTAAAAGAAGCACAAGATTTATATAATAAAGCTTCAATACATTGCTCAAAGATGTTTTAGGATCTAAATAAATGGAAGAACATCCCATGTCAAGGACCAGAAGACTTAACATTGTTAGGATAACTATACTTCCCAAATAGATATACAAATTCAACTCAACCTCTACTATTATTCCACCTGGCTTTTTGCAGATATTGGCCAGTTACCCTTAAATGCATATGGAAATACAAGAAGTCCAAGTAGTCAAAACAATCTTGAAAAGAAAAAAAAAGTACTAGGCTCACACTCTTAATTTCAAAATATAGATCAGTGGAATAGACTTAACATTCCAGATATAAACCATTACATTTATGGATGTTTGGCTTTTCATAAGAGTGTCAGAACAATTCAATGGGACAAGGACAGTCTTTTTTTTTTTTT